>PVJS01018620.1:0-34668 GCA_004027185.1 Glis glis | reverse complement strand
AGGAACAAGACAAGGATGTCCGCTGTCACCACTCCTTTTCAATATAGTACTCGAGACTCTAGCCAGAGCAATAAGGCAAGAGAAGGAAATAAAAGGAGTACAAATAGGAAAAGAGGAACTGAAACTATCTCTATTTGCAGATGACATGATATTATACTTAGAAGATCCAACAAACTCAACTAAAAGGCTCATAGAACTGGTCAACAAATTCAGCAAAGTGTCTGGATACAAAATCAATCTTAAAAAATCAGAAACTTTTCTGTATGCCAACCATAAATCCACTGAAAAATAAATCCAGAAGACATTTCCACTCACGATATCCCCCAAAACAATAAAATACTTGGGAATAAACCTAACCAAGGAGATAAAAGACCTCTACAAGGAAAACTATAAAACATTGAAAAAAGAAATTGAAGAGTGTCTTAGAAGACGGAAAGATCTCTCATGCTCTTGGGTAGGCAGAATAAATATCATCAAAATGGCCATTCTTCCAAAAGTACTCTACAGATTCAATGCAATAGCCATTAAATTACCAAAGTCATTCTTCACTGACATAGAAAAATCTGTCCTTAAATTCATTTGGAACACCAAAAAAACCAGAATAGCCAAACTAGTTCTCAGCAACAAGAACCATGCAGGAGGCATCACAATACCTGACTTCAAACTATACTACAAAGCCACAGTAATAAAAGCAGCATGGCATTGGCACAAAAGCAGACATATAGACCTATGGAGCAGGATAGAAGACTCCAAAACAAACCCACACACCTACAGCCAATTGATTTTTTACAAAGGGGCTAAAAACACCCCCTGGAAAAAGGATAGCCTCTTCAACAAATGGTGCTAGAAAAACTGGCTAACCATATGCAGAAAAATAGAAATAAACCCCACTTTCTCACCTCATACAAGAGTCAATTCAAGATGGATCAAAGACCTAGAAATCAGACCAGAGACCTTGCAGCTACTTGAAGAGGGCATAGGCCCAACACTTCAACACCTAGACACAGGTAAAGACTTCCTCAACAAGACCCCAAAGGCACAGGAAACTAAAATGAGGATCAATATGTGGGATTGCATTAAACTAAAGAGCTTTTGTGCAGCAAAGGAAACAATCAAGAACCTCAACAGAGAGCCAACAG
Source organism: Glis glis (assembly GCA_004027185.1). Taxonomy (NCBI): domain Eukaryota; kingdom Metazoa; phylum Chordata; class Mammalia; order Rodentia; family Gliridae; genus Glis; species Glis glis. The sequence continues at coordinate 33,529 of PVJS01018620.1, read as the reverse complement.
AATGGGAGAAGATTTTTGCCAGCTACCTCTCTGATAGAGGACTCATATCTAGAATATACAGAGAACTTAAAAAAATCACCACTAAAAAAACAAATAACCCAATCAAAAAATGGGCAAGTGAACTAAATAGATACTTCACAGAAGAAGGAATACAAATGGCCCATAAATGTATGGAAAAATGTTCAACATCATTAGCAATCAGAGAGATGCAAATCAAAACTACCCTGAGATTTCACCTAACCCCAATTAGAATGGCAATCATTAAAAACACAAACAACAACAAATGCTGGTGAGGATATGGAAAAATGGGAACTCTACTACACTCTTGGTGGGATTGCAAATTAGTGCAACTGCTGTGGAAAACAGTGTAGAGGATCCTCAGAAGAATGGGAATGAACCTACTGTATGACCCAGCAATACCACTTCTAGGTATCTACCCAAAAGAACTGAAACCAAACTACCAGACTAATGCATGTGTATCTATGTTCATAGCTGCACAATTCACAATTGCGAAACTTTGGAAAAAGCCAAGGTGTCCATCAACAGATGAATGGATCACAAAACTATGGGATATGTACAAAATGGAATTTTATGTGGCCACAAAGAAGAACGAAATTACATCATTTGCAGGGAAATGGAGAGAACTGGAGAACATTATGCTAAGTGAAATTAGTAAGTCACTAAGAGTGAAAAGTCGGATGTCCCCCCTAATATATGGAAGCTAGATAGAATGGGACTTAGAAGGGACTCCCGACAAAGAAGAAAACTTTAGATGAACAAAGAAGGTGACCTAACTGAGGGAGTTGGGAGGGGGGTGGAGGGAAACACACTATAGCACATGATGTATATACACAAAAAAAGACTCAATCTATGAGTCAAATCTATGAGTCTTATACTCAAACTCTGCGGAGCACGAAAGGGAGTGAAGGGGGAGGGAATAGGGTGGGATTTGAGGGAGGGCTAAATGAGCAATGTGTGCATGTATGATGCTGCTACCCTAATGTGTATCAAAATGTCTAATTACAATGCACCAATAAATGAATATAAAAAAAGAAGACATACCTGGAGGGACAGCTGCTAGAAGGTTCTATCCAAAGTGGATTACCTCTCTTTACTCAAGGCAAACATTCACCTGAAGATTTCACTGGACTTAGCCATGGAAAGAGCAGAGTTATATAAGAATGAAGGAAAGCCAGGTATGGTGGTATATGCTTGTAATCCCAATACTTGGGAGGCTGAGACAGGAGGATTGCAGGTTCACAGCCAGCCTCAGCAATTTAGTGAGGCCCTCCACAACTTAATGAGACCATATTTCAAAATAAAAAATGAAATGGGCTGGGGGTGTAGTCCAGAAATAGAATGACCCTGGGTTTAATCCCTAGTACCAAAAAAAAAAAAGAATGAGGGGAAAAAAGCATACAGGAAGGAGAAAAATATGTTTCATAAGATATCCAGTGTGACTACCTCATTGATGGTTCCCTTTTCTTTGGGTAAATCTCTTGGAAGCTAAAAGTTATTTAGCACTTAACAGTTTTCACAGACACAAGTGTCTTGTGGAATGACATTGGTCCTCATTTAATTGCACTAGAGTATTAACTGAGAGGTATATAATAGTTTTCTTTAATTATTGGTTATCATAATTTTTAATGATTTTGTTTTTGTTGACAGGAGTTTAGCTTCTTATCAAACATATGATATATTTTGTCATTCTCTTGGATTAACAAGAGACACCGGATAGTCAAAATTCATAGATATTTTTTATTAACTTTCTACCCCTTATTTTTTCTTTCCTTGGTTACAATGAAAAGATCCAAAGTAATCATTATCTTTCTAGGCTGTTCAGAACATTTTTATCCAGGATACCTTACATAGTTTATACACATTAAACAGAAATTTGGAACCAGATTTTTCCATCTAACATTCCCTGAAGCCTTTTATTCATATTTCTGCCATTATCTCTTATCCCAAATTTACTGAGTTTACCCAGCAAAAGAAAAGGAAAGCAATGTGCCCATTTGTCAACATTTAAGGAAGTGGTAAAAGGGAATTTAAAATATTTTTTCTCATTTTTTTTTTGTCCAAGCCAGAAATTATCAAGTTCACTTTTGTAAATTTTTTACTAGAAAGAAATAATTATTTTAATCATTTAAATTAGCTGTGACCAGGAAGTCAAAATTTAGGTTATATGCTATAATAAATTCCCATTGTTGTTAAAAATATTAATCCGTATGATGCAATTCCAAGATACTTCTGAATATATTATTTTTTCTTATGCACTTAAGGTTATTTTTAATACCTAAATATTTTTATGTTGATAAAAATAAAAATTAATATAAAATACATTCTGTATTAATAAGGACAATGCTAGCTTCTGTAACAAAGCTCCAAACATCCATGTCTTAACCCGATTGCTTTTTCTTGGTAAGCTCAATAATGGTGCTCCTGATCAGCAGCAAGTTTCCTCCATGCTATGGCTCCTTCTGTCTTTTGACTCTGCCATTCCCTAAGTATCTACTCCAGTAGAAAGAGAAAGTACATGAGGAAGAATGGGGAAGATTTGTACTGGCCAGATCCCTTAATGGCACAAATCACTCTGCTCTCATTTCATTGGCAAGAATGTGGCATCAGTCAACACCTAGTTACAAAGGAGGTTGGGAAATGCAGTTCCTGGAACCACACCCACTTCCAGAAATAGCTCTATTCTATCAAAGGGGAACATAAATGTTAGCAGATTACTAGTCTTCACTATCACATAGTCTTAAATTATAAAAAAATACTACAAACTAAAATGTTAAATCATCTTATACACTGGGTAAAAATATGCAACAGCAAAATTCCAGAAAACGTTTTCTACTGAGATATATATTGACCTTCACCATTGCAATATGTTTCTATGGGCTACAGAAATTTTCCATTTAGATTTTATTTTCTTCTCCCATTCTCTTGAATTTGATTTTTACAACTATTGACATCAAAAAAATTTCTTGATAAAATATCAAAATAAGATATATTAGATGATATGGAATACTTTGAAAATCACATTGATAAAACTAGGAAGTGCTTTGGTAGTCATTTAAATCCTTAGTTTATGGATAAAGCAAAGTTACAGGGTAGTAGAAGATGAATTGAACAGAGTAAGTATTTGAAGCCAATTTTGTCATGTCCTTTATTGATAATAGTATTAATAAATATTAAATAAAAATGATAATTTTATCATCCTTATACCTGAGGTCAATGAATGTGAGTAAAATGAATGTGCCTTCATCTGTTTTGTTTTGTTTTGTTTTGTTTTGTTTGCAAAACTGGGGATTGAACCCAGGGGCATTCTACCTCCAAGCTACATCCCCAGCCCTATTTTTTGTTCTTTATTTGGAAACAGGGTCTCACTAAGTTGCGGAGGGCCTCACTAAGTAGCTGAGGCTGGACGCGAACCCGGATCCTCCAGTCTCAGCCTCCCAAGTACTGGGATTACAAGCGTGTGCCACCACGCCTGGCATCTGTTTTGTTATATACAAATATAATTAAGTCCATATCACAGATAATGCCAAAATTAACCAGGAATATCAACATTAGCCACAATTGATTAATATCCAACTTTGTCAGTAGAAAAAGATGTATATAACACCTAACCCTTTTTCCATAAAATAAGAGACTTGGATTTGGTAATGTCTAATTTCTACTGGAGAAGTACAGAGTAAAAAAATCCCCCACAGTCCCCTTCCAGTTCTGTGATTGTAGGTCTTTTGGAAGTTAGCAGAGTAATGTTTAGCTAATTAGCACCCATGTCATTTGCTTTGCTAGCCTTAACACCACTTGTCTGTCATTTAGCTTCACATCTATATAACAGTATTCCTTAGTCCACCCTTCTGTGTGATTTCAATATGTAAAGTCAGAACTATGTTGAAACTTTATACACTACAAGTGCATAGTTTTATTGACTGCAAAACATAGAGTGGACTTCATGCAGCATTTGAAGATGCAAATTAGCACAGCCACACAGTGATACATAGGCATGCCATTTTACTGGTGACGGAGATTGTCTTCTTCCAGGGTTGCTTAGTGCTTTTTAATGAAGTTATATTGAATTTTTGTAGTGAAACCTGAAACCAAATGAAATTTTCTTGATGTGGAGTTTATTTCTAGAGGCTTGTGGTTTCTCTATTAACTCCAAATCCATGTGTGGTTCATAGAAAATGTTGGTAAGATTCAATCAACTTTTTGGAAAACCTGGATAGGATTTCAAGCAATTAGGAACAAGAGAATAAATGTGTTTTGTTTACTTTAGACCAAATTCTGTGGGTTTTGAATTTAGAATTGAACAATTGAGGTTTAAGTTCTATTCACGGGAAAAACATGACTTCCTAGTAGAAAGGAAAGATCTGAAGAAAACAACTTTTCCTTTGGAAAAATACAAAAATTGTTCATGCGTAAGCTCTGGAACCAAAGCACAGCAATTGAAAGGAGGTCACCTGAGAGGAATTTTAAGAAATTGTGTAATGCAGTATGTGACTCTGTTGTTACTCTCCCTGTCGAAGTGAATTTCCAGAAGAGGTATGAAAACACACACTGTTTGGTGGGGGGAAGAAAATGTTAGCCTCAGTTATATATTAATGGACTAAATTCAATAAATTGTTTTTAAAGGGAACAATACAATGTTTTAAAAAGCGAACAGTTGGTTATCAGTGCATTGTCTGAATTCAGCTGACTGTATTCCAAATAAGAAGTTCCTATGAAGTTAATAATGAAATCATTGTTCCCATCACTTCAGAAGCAGGAAATCTGCAAGTTGGTGTTAAGGGCTGAATTTTACATGCTATGTGACAATGCCAGTCTTATAACCTCAATGCTCAGACACCTACAACAACCAAGATGTGGGCTGATTCACAAGGTGGAAGAAAAATCCATTAGGTTTGTAAGCTTATGTTTTTCCTTTCTGGCATTTCATAAATTTTGGTTGGAAGATTTTATGGAAGAAGTGAATCTACAAGGAGTGCAGCTTTAAAAAGAAACTCTTTAATTGGCAAACTACGATAAAAATAACTCTTCCAACTATATGGAAAGAGTGTGGAAAAGAGGTATGCATCATGAGTGTCAGAGGATGTAGTTAAAGGGGCGATTAAGCCCCAGACCAAGGGAAGATGAACAGGAAGACTCAGAAATGAGAAGATTTCCATCATGGCTTCTATACAGTGTTGGATTCTCTTTTTGCTAGAAAAACATATTTTTAAGTTAAGGGTGGAAATGTTTGTAGAAATTAAAAAACAAATTGTTAAATCGAAAACTTCTGAGAGCAGTTCTACTACTTAAAAATACATCCAGATTCTTCTCTCCTGAGAGTGAAAAAAAGTGAAATTTCTAGAGATGAGCTTTGGACTAATAAGGGCTTCAATTCAGTGGGATGCATTTGGAACAAGCCCAGGGCAGTTCTGAAGCCAATCCAATCTGGTTTTCAAATAAATCTGAGCTGAGTTAAAGGTTGGGTGAAGGCCATCAGAAACCTGCAAACAGGTGAAATTTAGCAAAGTAAGCTCATTTGAATTGATTTTTAAGATTTCCCCCAACCTAATATACTGAAAGGTTATTCTCAATTTGAATTTGTTTGAATAAGTTTATGTGCAAACAGGGAGATGAAATGTCATGTTTCATGGAACTTTGGTTAACTTGAATGCTATATCCTAAAAAGACCTAGACTTAACCCGGGTTGGAAAGTTTTACAAACATTTTGTAAGCAGACTGATCTGCAAGCAAATAGAAGAAGAAGTTTTTTGTTTTGTGTTTAGTTTAAATGTAATTCACATTCCATGAATTCTAAATTTCTAATTCAACAACTTGGGGTGAAAAATTTAGAACACCTGAAAAGATAAGATTCGAAATGTAGAATGACTGAAATAAAAGGTAGATAGAATAATCCCCAAATTCCCCACCTGAATAATTCAATTGTCCAAGCAAATGAGAATGAGAGAGAATTCTAAACAGAGAAAACTTGTAACAATTTTTGCTAGATTATAGATGACAACAAACACTCTAGCCTAACATTTTCTCTTCATTCATTATTTTTCTAAACAGATCATTCTAAGGTCCTAATCATTTACTTAGTATAATCATCTGAACTTAGCACTCATAAAGAGAATTCAGAAGTATGGTAGTATTTGCCAATGGAAAAACAAATAATAGACTCAGGGATTAATTCAAAACATGTTACTGAATATAGTTTTGTTCTTAGGTAAAATCAGTAAACACCAATGAAACTGAAAATTGACTGAAGATTACTTATGATATTTTCTATATCCTCTTTTATGCCCAAAGTGTCATACCACCAATGTGTTAGCTAGAGAAGAGGTCCAATGATGACTTCATGCTTTTAAATATTTAGAACATGCCAAGCCCCATATGCTGAAAATATCTAGAAAAAAAAAAGATCAACCCAAGAGCAATGAGCAACCTTTCTTTACACCAGTTTCCCACTAATAGGACCCAAGGCTCTTTGGAAAAATAGCTGATTCCAAGTCTGAGGCAGGAAATGTAAAATATGAACTTGAAGTACCTTATCATACCAGATACCAAGGAAGCTATTATATCAGAAGCATTAGAAAAGAACTCAGGAACCAGCCTGAACAGGCTTATAGTGGCCAACAATAGAACGGTTTGAACATCAGTAAGATAGTAAAGGCAATAGATTAAAAAACATGAAACATGTTTAAATCTCTGAGTTCATAATATTCCCCCCTCCAAAACAAAACCCTCATTGGTCATCTTGGAGTATACTAATGAACCAATACACTATTTTAAAAAGTAAAAGATAGTAGAAAAGAGTCAATCTTCTAGTTGTTAATGTACCCCAGAATAGTGGCCAATATTAGAGAAAATGAAGGAAAAGGCAGAGGATTGAACTCTCAAGATAAACAGACCATTGAAATAAAACATGGATGATGATAAAGTAAAATGTTCAAGTCCTTTCACTCACATATCCCTGCACAGTTCCAATTATCTCTCCAGAGTCAACCACTATCAGGAGTTTAGTTTTAGTTTTATCATATGTACTTAACATTTCCCCATATAAATGAAAACCTACAATGTACACATATGTAATCTTCAGTTTGCACTTGATCTTTCCAATTTCCTGTGGTAATTGCTGGAGACCCTGCAGGGGAAAGGTGAACTGCTAACCCTACATCCTGCCTGCCCGGGTGTCCCTAGAGACTGTCTGCTCATTCATGTTTCTGCCATGCACCACTGTAGCCCCCACCCCCACATCTGCAGGGATGATTTGACAACTCACAGACCCTGCGAGTTTGTTCCTTGCCATGCAATTCTCTGTAGCTGCACAGGCTTCTGCTAGGAAACTTTGTAAATTCATGGTCTTGAGGAGTGCCACTTGGTCCCTGCAGGCAGGGATGAGTTTAGCCTTAGCCACAGGAGTTCTCTGGGCAATTTGGCTGGTTGGTCTGTAGATTCACAGTAGTCTTGATGAGGCTTGTTGTAGCCCCTGGGGTCCCTGCAGGAAGGGCCTGTCATTTCTCAGTCTGAGTTCAGCTGCAGCTGCAGGATTTCACTGGGCAATTTGGATGGATGGTGTGGGGAGTCGAGTCTTGAGGTAATTGAGCATGGAGAGAAGAATGTGATTGCTTTTGATGATAGTTTTCTGCAGTCACTGGCTCAAAAGATTCTGCTGCTTCTTTGCTGAGTTGGTCTCTGAGAGCGGCTGGTCCCAGCAGTCACCAGCTCCAGTGCGGGCCCCAGTCTTTTAATTTTAACCTTTCTAGTGGTTGTGAAGTACCTATCATAATTTTAATTTAGGCTTGTCTTAAACTGTGTAGTATGAGTAGTTTCTGTGTTGATATAATGATTGGTATGTGTGATTTCCAATTGATTTCAATTGTCTCATTGGATGTGATGAATAATGATATTGAGCATCTTTTCATATGGCCATTCATATATCCTGTTTTGTGAAGTATCCACATTTTTGTCCATTTTTTATTGAGTTATTTGTCTTATTATTGAGTTGTTAACAATTCTTTATATATTTTTACTATAAGACCTTTGTAGATACATATACTGTGAATATTGTCTTTCATTCTGTGGTTTGTCTTTCCATTCTGTGGTGTTTTTTAGAAAGCAGGCAGTATAATTTTGATAAAGTCTAATTTACCATTTCTTTTTTGTTGGGTACTTTTATATGTCCTGTCTAATAATCTTTGCCAGTCCTAAAGTAACAAAACTTTTTAATTTTCTTCTAGAAGTTTTATAGTTTTAGCTTTTACATACAGGTCTGTGGAAGATTCAAGGTAATTTTTGTGTATATTTTGAGATTAATGTTGAGGTATATGTTTTTAATATGGATATATGGTTGTTCCAATATCATTTTTTAAAGACTCTTTCTCAATAAAATGAATTGGCTCCTATGCTTAAAAAGGAAGAAGCAAGCCAGGCATGGTGCCAGGCATGGTGTAATCCCAGTACGTGGGAGGCTGAGACAGGAGGATTGCAGGTTAATGGTCAGCCTCAGCAACTTAATAAGGCCCTCCACAACTTAGTGAGACCCTCTTTCAAAATAAAAAATAAAATAGGGCTGGGGGTGTAGCTCAGAGTTATAATGCCCCAGGGTTCAATCCCCAGCACTATGAATAAATAAATAATAAAGTTTATTCTCTATACTATGTGCCACTGATGTGTATATCTACCTTTATGCCAATATCATATTAAGTTAAAAGCTAGAGCTCTTTTCTAAGTCTTGAAATAATGTTTTCCAACTTAGTTCTGTGTCAAAATTATTCTAGCTATTCTGTGTCCTTCACATTTTCATATAAATGTTAGAATAAAATTATGAGTTCCTGTCTAGTCTTTTTTTCTATTTTGTATACTTTCATTGGTGCAATGTAATTATACATCACAATGATATTCAAAGTGATACAAACATATATGCACACATCACTTGGTGTATGTCCCTCCTTATACCCACCCACCACCACCCCACCACACCTGCTCCCCCTTCCTTCCTCACCATACATGTTAGTGAGATTGGTAGTGAAACCTTCTTGTATGGACAACTTATTTAAAATTGTTCCCTTCCTCATTCCTCATTTTCTCCCTCTCCACTACCTTCCCCCAGTCCCTTTCCACTATTCTACTGTTTTCTCTCCTCATTTGACTGAAGTCCCTTCTACTTTCTATTTTTGTTCTAGCTTTCCACATATGAGAGAAAATATACAATCCTTGACGTTCTTAAGACTGGATTATCTCACTTAGCATAATATTCTCTAGTTCCATCCATTTTGCTGCGAATGATATAATTCTGTTCTTCTTTATGGCTGAGTAAAATTCCATTGTGTGTAGATAGCACATTTTCACTTTCCATTTTTCTGTTGAGGGACATCTAGGTTGGTTCCATAATTTGGCTGTCATAAATTTAAAAGGGAGGAGGGCCACTGACATGTTGATTGGCACTCAATTGAATATACAGATACATTTCAGGAGAATGGACTACTTAACTATTGAGTCTTTCAATCCATACACATTTTATACCTTTCCATTTTGGTCTTCTTTAGGACCTCTCTTATCAATTATCTTAAGTTTTCAGTGTAGCTATCTTGCACATTTGTTACATCCTAAGTAGTTTACCTTTTCTGATATGCTGCAAAGGGAATTTTTAATATCACTTTTCAATTGCATATTATTGTTAGGACATGAGTTTTTTCTATGATCTTGCATTCTGTAATGTTTCTAACATCACTTAATATTTCTACATGGCTTTTTAGAAGATTCCCTAGGATTTTCTAGACAACCATGTCAATTATGAATAGAAAGTTTTTCTTCTTCCTTTTCAATTTTATGCCTTTTATTTTTTTAGTTACTTTATTTTGCCATTTATTATTCCAGTAGAAAAATGAGTAGTAGTCATGACAGTAGATATCTTTGCCTTATTCCTGATCTGTAAAGGGAAAAATTCAGTCTTTCCCCACTAAGTATACTATCTTTGGGTTTTCATGGATTTATTTAACAGTAAAGAAATTTCCTTCTATTTCTACTGTACTAAGTGTTTTTATCTTGACTATGTATTGGATTTTATCAAAATCTTTTGTGTATTTTATGAGATGTCATATGTGTTTTATCTGATTCAGTTAATGTGGCTAATTACATTGTAATTTTCAAACATTAAACCAAGTTTGCATGCCTTAAATGTACTGTACTCAGCCATAATGTATAATACATATAGATGCAATTAGCCAATATTTTTTGAAGATTTTTTAATTTATGTGCATGAAGGATATCTGTCCTCTGAATTTTTTTCTTACAAATATTTGTTAGATTTTGGCATCAGGATTACACTGGTCTCATAAAATAATATTGGCAGCACTCCTTTATTTTCTGAAAAAGTTAATATATGATATTATTTCCTACTTCATATATGATAGAAATTACCAATGAAAGTATCTGGGACATGAGTTTTTTAGTTTTTATTTTTTGGAAAGAAAATTTTTATTACAAACTCAACTTTTAATAGACTTATAGCTCTTTAAATTTGCCAATTCTTCTTGAATCACTTTTGAGGAGTTGTGTTTTAAAAAACAAACAACAAAAAAAAATCCGGGCGTGGTGGCACATGCTTATAATCCCAGTACTTGGGAGGCTGAGACGGGAGGATCAAAGGTTTGAAGCCAGCCTCAGCAATTTAGTGAGTCCCTCCACAACTTAGTGAGACCCTGTTTCAAAATAAAATAATGCTGGGGGAGGTGTAACTCAGAGGTAGAATGCCCCTGGGTTCAATTCCCAGTACAAAAAAAAATCCATTTTATCAAGTTGCTAATAGGCACAATTTGTTCCTAATATTTTAAATCTATTCTATTAAAATCTGTAGGCTATGCAATGATATTCCTTCTTTTGTATGTGATGTGGGTAGTTTATATTTTTCTCTATTTCTTCATTTGTCCTGTTAGGGTTTATCAATTTTATCTGTCAAAGAATGAATTTTGAGCTCTGCTAACTTTTCTGTTTTTATAGCATGGATTTCTGCACTGATTATTTATTTTCTGTTTGGGTTTTAATTTGCTTTTCTTTCTGTACCTTTTAGAGTGGAATCTCACCACTTGAGACTGAACACTTGTTCCTACTTCTCACTTGTTACTTTACACTTGGTACATCCTTCCTCACACTTCATATTATACTGCACAAATCTAATAGCTATGAAGCCCATCCAGTGAATTTTTCACTTCAGGAATAGTACTTTTTTATTCTAGAATTCCTGTTTTATCTCTTGTAATGGTTTTTCTTTCTCTACTGAGACTTCCTGTATGTTGACTCAATCAGACTACACTCTTTTTAGTCTATGGGAATATATTGTTATCTACTTTACAGTCTTTGCTAAATCCAACATTTCAGTCATATCTTTCTGCTTCTACTCACTGTTAATTTAATTGAATGTAGTCCTGTATCTTTGTCTAGTATTTTTTACTGTCTATTGGACATTACCAGTAACATAAAGACTTGATTTTATTATCTTCCTTTTGAAAAGTGACAATTCTTGTTTGTAGTTGGCAGTTGAATTACTGGCTAATCACCTTCAAATTGGGTAGGTTTGGTTTTATGTTTTGTTATAAAGGATATGTGGAACCCCAAAATATTTCCCAAGTACCTCTAGGCAGGAATCAACCTCCAAAAAATGTCTCCCCTGCAGATCATGCCATGGCTTGGTTTTAGGTTTTGTTACAGTGAGAATAGAACAGTGGTCATCAACTAGAGATTATTTTCTTCCCAGATGACATCTGGCAATATATAAAGACATTTTGGGTTGTTACAACTATAGTGGAGAGCTCTACTGGTATTTAGTAGGTAGAAGCAAGAGATGCTGGTAACACCTAACACATAGGACAGTTCCACACAAAAGGAAATTATCTGGCCAACAATTATCAGTAGTACCAGGATTATAAACCCTGGTAAACCTTTCTAAGGCAGTCTGGAGGTTAATGAGGTGTTGAGGACCTCTACCCTGCTTGGAATGGACCTCCGATGACTTTCAGTACTACTTAATGTCTAATATCTCTAGAAAGGTACTGTCTGGTATGACTCATACAGTTTTGCTGTGCAGATATTATTTCTTAATAAGAGAGTTTGTAACATGACATTACAAGAGAAAGAGTAGAATAATGAGAAGAATTAATGGCCATTTTTACAATGGAGCCTTGCTTTTAGTGCTAGTAATTCTTAGTTAATATATTCTCAATGCAATTGTTTATTTTCTTTTGCACACTGAACTAAATAAATGCAGAATCTCTGAAACCATATCATGTTTTTGTTATGATGCATATTTAATGATTTGATTTTATGGGCAATTTTATTGAATATCAGATTCTTAAATTCAAAATATAGTTGAATCCAATGATAGAAAAAGCTATACTTATATATGTTGACCATATGCCTAAAAATTACTTATTTGATTAATAATTAATTAAATTATAAATATAGATGGGAATACTGCTGTTGGCATGGAATCCTGATCCCAGCGAACGCCTGTGGCTACATCTGAACTCATCTGAACCAAGAAATGACAGGCTCTTCCTGCAGGGATCTGAGTGGCGTCGACCTTCCTCATTAAGACCATGGTGAATATCCAGACCACCCAGCCAAGCTCCCCAGCAAACTCCTGTGACAACTGAACTTGTCAGAACCCAGAAATTATAGACACATCCTGCAGGAACCTGAATGGCTACAAAGGAGCTTATCAAGACCATGAGTTTACAACTGTCCCAGAAGGACCCTGCATGGCTGCAGGGACTAGTGTGGCAAAGACCAAACCTGGGGGATCTGTGAGTTTGCAAACAATCCCTGGAAGGTGGGGGCCGGGATTACAGTTGGACATAGCAGAAATGTGAATTAGCACACAGTCTCTAGGACACTCAGGTTGAACCTAGAGTCAGCAGTTTGCCCTTCCCCTGCATGGTCTCCAGTGATCATCACAGGCTTGACAGCAATGGGATGAATTAACTCGGCCAACTGTGCATCCAGCTGAGAAGGCTACAATCTCTCACCTGGCAGTGTTTGGGTACCACAAGTACCAAGGCTGGTGGCCAGCAGGATCACAAGTGATCATAGCTTCCCAGAGCAGCAGCAGTGTCGCTAGGGCTAAATAACTCAGCCACCTAAGCCCCAGGCTCAGAATGGTACAATCCTTCCCTGACAGAATTTGGGTCTGAATTCAAGGAGGCCAGGGGCCAGCAGGGTTTCATGTGTTTGCTGCATACAGAGCGGCAGCAGTGTTTCTGGAGCAATTTGACTCAGACAGTCATGCCACAGGCTAGGAATAAAACACTCTTGACAAGTGGAGTTTGTGCCTTGTGATCGCAGATGCCAGCAGCTAACAGGACTCCACATGATTGCAACCAGCAGATCGACAGTGGTATCTCTGGGGCACCAAAGCTCAGCGAGCTGGGTCACAGGCTCTGAATGGGACATTATAGTCTCTAGTCCTGCTGGGCCCAGAGAGCATGAAGACATGCAGTCAATGAGAGACTCCTGCTAGCCTGCACTGAAAAAGAACTGTATCCTGTTAAAGAGGTTCTAGGGAACTAACTCAAAAGTCTGATTATGAGACAGATTCATTGAGGCAAATATATACCCCCATCACAGGCCTTATTATGAAAGGACAACAAATAGACATAGGTCTCCCACAAAAGAAGAAGAGTGTGCCAAGACAACAGAGATATTATATTCTCAGAGATAAATCTGAGAACCTGAAAACATGAGAATGAAGACCAACAAGGAAACAATAATCTCCCACAAGTCAACAATGGAGATCACCAATGCTGAGATGAAGAATATGCCAGGAGAATTGAGAATTTTGATTTTCAATATAATCAAAAGCCTCAGATATGAAATCAGAAAGAGTGTACAAAATATGAAAGAACATATCAGTAGAGAAATTGAGGCCCTAAATAATAACCAAAAAGAGGCCTTGAAAGAAATGAAGGAGACAATGAATGAAATAAAGACCTCAATAGAAACCACCTCTGGCAGGCTTGGAAGACAGCTCATTCAAAACTGATAGTCAACAATATAGAAAAGACAATATATCAACACAACCAGAATATACAAGAAATATGAGATAGTATGAAATGATTTAACATATGGACAATAGGCACTGAAGAAGGTAGGTCTAGAAGCACAAATCAAGGGTATTAGAAAACTCTTCAGAGAAATATCAGAAAATTAGCCCAAACATGAAAAATGAAATGAACATCCACATACAGGAGCCTTTCAGAAACACAATAAGATCAAAGAACTCACAATTCACAATTGCCAAACTCTGGAACCAGTCATGATGTCCATTAACAGATGAATGGATTACAAAACTATGGGATATATACACAATGGAATTTTATGCAGCCATCAAGAAAAACAAAAATTACATCATTTGCAGGGAAATGGATGGAATTACAGAACATTATGCTAAGTGAGATTAGTCAGTCACAAAAACTGAAAAGTCAGATGCTCTCCCTAATATGTGGAAACTAGAGAGAAAAGGGCATAGGAGGGAGTCCAAAGATGGAGAAAACCTTAGATGAGTAAAGAAGGTGACCTGAAGGAGATGGGAGGGAGGAAGAGGGAAACACCCTATTGCACAGGATGTACATACACAAACTTATCAAAGTCAACTACTATGCTGAGCATGAGAAGGAGGGAGGGGGAGGGGGAGGAAATGGGGGTGGGAATTGGGGGAGGGCTAATTGACTGATGTGTGCATGTATACTTCTACCACCCTGAAACCCATCAAGATGTATGACTACAATGCACCAATAAATAAATAAATAATAAAAAATAAAAAAGACAGAGGCAAAAAAATTGAACTTCTCTATGTCACATAATAATCAAAATGACTAACATAGATATCAAGTAAAGACTCTTAAATTAATTAAGAGCAAAAGTATGGGTGACATTCAGGTGCAAAACAGTAAGAATCACTCTGGATTTCTCAACCCAAGTCATGAAAGTCAAGAGGGACTATAATGTACTCCAAAACCTGAAAGAAAATAACTTCCAACCAAGACTGCTCTATCTAGCAAAGATATCTTTCAAAATTGATGGAGAAATAAAAACCTTCCAAGACAAGCAGAAACTAAAAGAATTCATGACTATCAAGCTGTCACTAGAGAAAATACTTAAAGAAATAAAACACAATAAAGAAAAAAGAAAGAAATATCAGAAACAGAGAAGTGGTGAATTCCACCAGATGAGCAACAAAACAAAGGAGAAATAAAATATAACTCAAAATGACAGGAAAGAAAAATCATCTCTCAATTATAAACGTTGAATTCCAAAGGTCTTAACTTCCCAATTAAAAGGAATGACTGGCAATCTGGATTAAAGAATATAATCCAACTATATGCTACTTGCAAGAAACTCACTTTATAGGCAAAGATATTCACAGGCTAAAGGTGAAAGGATAGAAAAAGATACTCCATTCAAATACAGGCCAAAAACAAGTAAGAATAGCAACACTCATATCGAACAAAGCATACTGTAAGCCAAAACTTGAAGAGACAAAGCAGGTCATTTTCTTACTAATAAGAAATGACAATCCAACAAGAAGATATAATGATAGTAAACATTTATGCACCAAACATGGGCATGCCCACATCTATAAAACAAACTCTTCAGGACATTAACACTCAGACCCCAATACAATAATAGTGAGAGACATCAACATACTTCTCACACCACTATATTGATCTTCCAGACAAACGATGAGTAAAGACTCTTCAGAACTAAAGAACATTATAAAAAAAATTGAACTTTTAAACATATGTAGAATATTCCAATCAACAACAGCTAAATACACATTCTTCTCAGCTGCTCATAGAACCTTTTCCAAAATAGACCATATTTTGGGCCACAAAGCTAGTACCAGCAAACTCAAAAAATGTAATATAATTCCTACACCTAAAGGAATTACATAAATACATGGAGACTGAATGATACACATTTGATACATGGAGACTGAATGATACACATTTGAAGGAGGACTGGATCATAGAAGAATGAAGGGGAAAAATAAAATAATTCCTAGAATTAAATGAAAATAAAGACACAACATACCAAAATCTATGGGAAACTTTGAAGGCAGTTTTAAGAGAAAAATGTATAGCCAAGAGTACCCACAAAAGAAAGAGAAAGCCACCAAATAAACAGCCTAATTACATACCTCCAGGCCCTCAAAAAACAGGAACAGTATAATCCCAAAGCCAGTAGAAAGTAGGAAATAATATCAGAGCAGAAATCAATGAAATACAGAACAAAAAAAGAAATACAAAATATCAAAAAACTAAAAGCTAGTTCTTTGAAAAAATGAACAAGACTGATAAACCCTTATCTAACCTAACCAAAAGAAAGAGAGAATCAACCCAAATTATTAAAATAAGAAATGCAAAAGAAAATATCACCACAGACAGTGGGGAAATCCGGAAGATCATCTGAAACTATTTTGAAAATTTATGCTCCAATGAACAAGAAAACATGGAAGAAATTGACAGATTTTTAGATTGACCTACCTAAATTGAATCAAGAGGATATAGAAAAAATATAAACTGACCAATAGCAAGCAAAGAGATAGAAACAGCAATAAAAAGCCTTCCAACAAAGAAAAATCCAGATCCAGACAGATTCACAGCTGAATTCTACAAAAACTTTATAGAAGAACCAAACCCAATACTTCACAAATTATTCTGTGAAATAGAAAGAGATGGAATTCTTCCAAACTCCTTCTATGAGGCCAGTATCACCTTAATACTGAAACCAAATAAAGATACCTCAAGAAAAGAAAATTACAGACCAATAACCTTGATGATCACTGATACAAAAATTCTAGACAAAATAGTAGCAATACGCATTCAAAACCATATCAAGAAAATTGTACATCATGACCAAGTTAGTTTCACATCAGGAATGCAAGACTAGTTCAACATACCCAAATTAATTCATGTAATACACCACATAAATAGAACTAAGGGCAAAATCACATGATCATCTCAACAGATGCTGAAAAAGCATTTGACAAAACCCAACATCCATTCATGTTAAAAACACTGCCGAACATTGGACTAGAAGGAACTTACCTCAACATCAAGGCAATATACAAAAAAAAAAAACAAAAACATTATATTCAATGGGGAAAAAATGCAGAAATTCCCTTTAAAATCAGGAACAAGACAAGGATGCCCATAACCACTACTCCATTTCAATATAATTCTTGAGACTCTACCCAGAGCGATAAGGCAAGAGAAGGAAATAAAAGGAATACAAATAGGAAAAGAGGATCTGAAGTTATCTCTTGCAGATGACATGATCCTATACTTAGAAGACCCAAAAAAACTCAACCAAAAGACCTCTAGAGCTGGTTAACAAATTCAGCAAAGTTGCAGGATGCAAAATCAATCTAAAAAAATCAGTAGCTTTTCTATATACCAACCATGAATCCACTGAAAAAGAAATCCAGAAAACAATTCCATTCACAAGAACCTCAAAAACAATAAAATACCTAGGAATAAACCTAACCACGGAGGTAAAAGACCTCTACAATGAAAATTATAAAACACTAAAGAAAGAAATTGAAGAACTTAGAAGATGGAAAGATCTCCCATGCTCTTGGATAGGCAGAATAAATATTATAAAAATGGCCATTCTACCAAAAGTGATCCACAGAGTCAATGCAATCCCTATCAAAATACCAATGTCATTCTTCACAGAGCTAGAAAAATGAGTCTTAAATTTCATATCAAAAAACAAAAGACAGCCAGCCGTGGTGGCACACACTTGTAATCCCAGTACTTTGGGAGGCAGAGACCGGAGGATCTGGGTTCGCAGCCAGCCTCAGCTCTCTCTCTCTCTCTCTCTCTCTCTCTCTACTTAGTGAGGCCCTCCTCAACTTCGTGAGACCCGGTTTCAAAGATAAAGTATAAAAAAATAGGGCCAGGGGCATAGCGCGGAGGTAGAACGCCCCTGGGTTCAATCCCCGGTACCGCAAAAAAAAAAAAAAAAGATCCAGAATAGCCAGGGCAATTCTCACCAATATGAATCATGCAGGAGGCATCACAATACCTGACTTCAAATTATACTCAGAGCTGTAGTTATAAAAACAGCATGGTATTGGCACAAAAACAGACACACCGACCAATGGAACAGAATAGAAGATACAGAAATCCACACACTTATAACCAATTGATTTTCAACAAAGTTACCAAAAACATATGTTAGAGAAAAGATAGCCTTTTCAACAAATGGTGTTGGGAAAACTCGTTATCCATTTGTAGAAAAATGGAATTAAATCGAAATCTGTCACCCTGCATGAGTCGACTCAAGATGTGTCAAAGACCTGGAAATTAGACCACAGACTTTGAAATTACTAGGAGGGCATAGGTCCAACGCTCCAACATATAGGCACGGTAGACACTTCCTCAATAAGACCCCCAAAACTCAATAAATTAAAACAAGAATTAATAAATGGGATAGCATTAAACTAAAAAGTTTATGTTCAGCAAAGGAAACCATCAAGAGTCTAAAAAGAGAGCCTACAAAATGGGAGAAGATCTTTGCCAGCTATGCCTCTGATAGAGGACTAATATCTAGAATATACAAATTACTTAAAAGACATAACACTAAAAAAAACCAACCCAATCAAGAAATTGGCAATTGAACTTAATATGACATTTGACAAAAGAAATACAAATTGCCAATAAATATATGAAAAAAATGTTCAACATCATTAGTAATCAGGGAGATGCAAAGCAAAATTACATTGAGATTCCATCTAACCCCAATTAGAATGGTAATCATCAAGAAGTCAAACAACAAAAAATGCTGGTGAGGATGTGGGAAAATAGGAACGCTTCTACACTGTTGATAGGATTGCAAATTAATGCAGCCACTATAGAGATCAGTGTGGAGATTCCTCAGAAAACTGGAAATGGATCTAACATATAATCCAGCTTTATCACTCCTGGGTATCTTCCCAAAGGGACTGAAATCAGACTATTATAGTGATACATGCATGTCTATGTTCATAGCAGCACAATTCACAATAGCCAAATTATGGAACCAACCTAGGTGTCCATAAACAGATGAAAGGATTACAAAATTATGGAATATACACACAATGGAATTCTACTGAGCAATGAAGAAGAGCAAAATTATGTCATTTGTAGAAAAAATGATGGACCTGGAGAATATTATGCTAAGTGAGATTAGCCAGTCACAGAATGTAAAGGGTCATATATTTTCTCTCATATGCAGAAGCTAGGGAGTAATCAGATACAAGAGAGACTTTAGATAATGGAGGAGAAACCCCAGTGGAGCGTGGGAGGTGGTCTAAGGGAGGATTGGAGAGGAGGGAGAATTAATGAAGAAAACACTTCTTCAGACATTATGTATATATATGAGAATACCAATGCCAATCTCAATATCATGCATTGGGAAGAAGGGAGTGGGGAGGGAGCCAGGGGAAAGCTCACCAAGTTCTATGTGCCTGTATATCACTATCCCTCTGAACTACATTATGATTTGAGACTATTATGCACCAATAAAAGCATTTTTAAAAAAATAAAAAATAAATAAGTACTGACTGACTGGTTTGTTCCATTAATATGACTTTTTATGTCCTCACCATGGTGCTTTATTTTCTGAGCAGACTACAGAGTCATATATTCTCCTGACTTTCCATGACATTGAGTATTCTTGCCTTTTGTTTTTGTTTGTAAACTCAGGGAAGAAAAGGTAATTAGACTTCTAGTTAATTTGCTTAATTCGGTGTAAATAAAAAATAGTATTCAATTTCTATTTGAGAATAGAATAGCTAAGCTCACTAACACTAGAAACACTGATGGTAATTTGGATATTCATATTCCACTTTTAATCAAAGGAAGAGAACTATATCAAATATATATATATATTTCCTGAGTAGTAAATGAAACTTACTAAACACATAATAAAACTATTTTATAAAGGTAAGTACTAAGTCTTCATTGTTTTCATGCTCACACCTTTTAGGTGGCTGATTGCAAAAGAGCTACTTTAAAAACCAGGATCAATATGTTATTCTTTAGGCCTCCATTCATTTTAACCATAAAATTGTGCATATTTAAATGTATTGGGTCAGTAATTTAATAAGAAAAATATAACGTCGTATAAATAAAAATCTTGAATACCAAACATTTTCTTATTTTACCCTTTCTATTTACATGACATATTGATTTTAAATGAAAAAAGCATCTTTGTTCCCAGAGATTAAAAATTGAGTACTTGGTTTATTTATATTTATTTTCCAATTACTTTTATTGATCTTACAGGCAGAATAGTATCTTGATCTCTCTATGACATTCAACACCACCAAAAATCTACAACTCTGGTGTTAATCGCAATAATTACCAAAAACTGAGCAAGCAATTTACAAATATTTGATATTCAAAAGGCATATAATTACAGTAACAATAAAATAGTATTTAGGTGTGTTAAGACATAAATAGCCAACAGAGCTTTAGTACCTCAGGTATCTTCTGTGATACTTATACAATTTTTGGAAACTAAAGAGCGCATTAGCCATTTACCAATGATCATAAGGAAGAAAATACACAAAAGTGCCTATTTAGCTAATAGTGTATGTTACACTCTAGCTTGACATTGTGTGGTGCTATTATCACTAACAAAGCATTAGAAATCAATATCACACTTGCCTCAAGCTTTTTTACAGATGAATAATCTTGATGAAGAGGCCCTCATTTCAGAAACTAAGGTCATTAATATTTATCTTCCCTTGAAACATTTCATAAGGCTTGCTCAACCTACTGAACACCAGATCTTAGACCACTGGATGAACAGTGACATCTAGTGGTCATTATACCACTAGGCAGATATTTTAAAGCATAAACTATTAAACAGGTAAAATTGTTAGGATGTCTCACCTTTAATATTGACACTGTATCTCCAATGAAATTGTATAAGAAAATTACAAACACTTCCTGGTATAGTCCCTCTGATTCGGTAATAATATATATTGAAAGAATAGCCAATACTAGGCTTCCAAACTTCATTCTTAATCAACAACCCTTTCACAGGTAAATATCCTTTTTAGATTTTTATAAAAATCCAGTTTTCATTTCTTCATGTTCCAGTTCTTGGTTTCTAACAGAGTAACATAAAGAATTCTGAAACACAACCAGGTGTGGTGGTACACACCTGTAATCCCAGCACTTGGGAGGCTGAGGCAGGAGGATCGCAAGTTCGAGGACAGCCTTAGCAATGTAGCGAGACTCCCAGCAACTTAGCCAGACCCTGTTTCAGAACAAAAATAAAAAGGGCTGGGGGTGTAGCTTGGAGGTAGAATGCCCCTGAGTTCAATCCCCAGTACCACGAAAAAAATAAATAAATAAAAAGAACTCTGAAACATAATGAGCTACAGAATAATCAATTCTATGGCTCTTTTATGAATACATGGAATGGAATGCTCCCACAACAAAAAGATTCATACACTCCATATGAGGACACACTGGTATGCAAAATTAAAATATTATAAAAACAGCAATTGTATCATTATTGTTAAATTGAGTTCACTCTGGAGGTGTTAATAATTTTTATAAATAGGGCATATCCAGTTCATCAAGATTTTCTAGTACAACTAGATCATGAGAGAGAACATAGAATCAAAATGGAATTAAAGAATTGTTTTACCAACATATTGTTTTACCAACATAAAGTCATTGTTTCCTAGGTGTGACTGTTTTCTATTCATAAAAAGTCAGTGCATTCTTTGGCTGTTTGCACAGACCATCTGAGATAATCCAAGCATGCTTTTGATACTCACTAGAACCTTAGTTCATCATGTCTGCACAAGCTACCCACCTTAAAACTGCTCCTAAGGCCTTGATGGTGCCTTCCTGTCACCATGAAAGATTTTCCTGAGCACAAATCGTATCTTGTACTTGCATTGCTGTTCATGGGACACACTAAGACTGTCTCTTCCAGATGGACTGAGGTAACCCTCAAAACGCCTGGATATACATGAATGGATACAGGTGGGCACTATCTAGTTCACCTCCCCTAACTTAAATGCCAAGGGCTAAGTAAGACTAGACCTTTCTCTTTCTCTTCAATGTCTTAAGGCTTTGTTGATGATCATAAATGGATGGAAAACTGTGCGTTAATGCACCAGCCTCCCCAATGAAGAGTGAGCATATCAGATACTCATCAAAATATCCACTATCCATCCACATGCCATGCTACTGATTACCCGGGACATTCACCTACATGCCACATATGTGCATAAAAAGGGATGTAGAGGCCAAGCCCCCCAGAACTGGACACAGTGGTGCACAGGGATAATATCTCATACGTGCCATCAAATGGGAGACCATGAGGAACCATCTTAACATCACTTAAGACATTCCAGCAAATGCTAGATAGACATGTTCCGATGGGTAACTCATGCTCAAGTATATAATCACTTAATCTTATTAAATCAATGAGTGTGGTTTATAAATATTTAAGGTCAAATGAGGTGCTATGTAGGTAAAGCTTGGGGCTCTCCCCAGCCCACTACCCCCAACAACTTCCCAGTCCTCTCCTCCCAGAGTTCTCAATTACAGAAGAGTAAATGTGGGCAGTAGCCGCAGGTGGTCCAACGTGATGTTTACCAAGGAAGCAGCTGGAGATTACAGCTCATTGCTTTTCCCCATATAGACTTCATTCTCCTATCTTTCCTTTTCCCTCTGCTTCCCTTACTTCTGCCTGACTCTAGTAGTGGTAGGATGAAGCAGTGCCATACCCCCCCCCCGTTGCTGTCTGAAGTCCTTTGTTGGGGTTTGAATCCCCTTTCGTGGGTAACAAAGATGACTCCTGAGTTCCAGAGGAAGATACTGTTAACTACTCAACCCTCTCCATATCCAGACAGTCTCAAGTGAAGAGCTATGGTCACAGGCTATTACTACTGTCTGATCATTATAACCTTCTCCCAAAAAAATTATTCAGAACTTGCACTAGCATTTTGGGTTTAAAGTCTATTCTCTACCTGTCAGTATTTACATATCTTCACCTTACACGTTTTAAAGATGGATTAGTTCAGGTTTGCAAATAAGTCATTCCACTTACCAGCCTACCAAAACATTTTCATGACCTCCTCTCCCCACAAAACTACCCAAAGAGTAAAGTAAATTATGCTTCTTACTAGTGGCTCAGGACAATCCTTCACTGGGTTCTGTAAGAGCAGACAAGGGTCTAGCTGAATGGCTGGATGAGTGGCCACCACCAGACCCCAACAAGCCTAGAAATAATTTGGCCTGGTTCTAAACGCTAATATCATGCTGCCAAGTCTCTTTCTGAAAAGCGTAAGAACTAAATATCCCACTCCTGCAAGCAAACCAACCACAAGGGTGGTGCCAAGAACTTTTGGGGCCCTTTTCTTGGCCACCCGGAATGCTGTTGGCAGCACTGCAGAGATTAATATATTGTTGACATGTCCTAAAACCTTGTTAAATGTTTTTCTCTTCAAGACACGCTCGTAATAAGTTTCCAAGTTGGGTCGCTTTCCATTTCCCCAATTTCTCCTTGCAAACCCCAGGAACTTCAGTCGATGCAGTGTGACGGCGAGCGAGACGTCGGCCAAGGTGAAGGATTCTCCGCAAAGCCAAGGCTGGCGGCCCTCTTCTAATCAGAGAAAGGGACATGGAGAATTAGGGGCAAGCACTGTACAGACAGACTCTAGGTAGTATCTGTAGTCTCAGCCTTAAGGGCAAGGATGAGGGAAGCAAAAGATAAAGACCATGGTATATTTTCTTGAAAATGACACTCACCAACTAATTTTATGCTTACAAAAAAAAAGCCCATGAAAATATATACCAAACTAAAGGACACTTGTCTGACATATGTCACCCACCCAAGCTCCTAGGTAAAGTTGGGAAAGTCTTCCTATCATTGTGTAAAGGACTCAGAAGTTGAGAGTTTATAAGTCAGAGTAGTTAACATACTAACAGACACTTTCTTCTAGATTTGGAAAAAATCAGGTGTGCTTCAGGAAAATCCATAAAGTTAAGCCTCAAACATCACTCAGTGGCTACTGCTCTTAGTTACAGTACACCCTCTGTATCCGCAGGTCCCACAAACACAAATCAAAAATATTTGGAAAAAACTGCATTTGTACTGAGCAGGTACAGATAGTTTTCTTGTCATTATTCCTTAAACAATACAGTATAACAGCTATTTACATAGCATTTACATTATATTAGGTACTACAAGTAATCTAGAGATTACGTCAAGTATACAGGAGGATGTGCATAAGTTACATGCAAACAATACACCATTTCATACAGGGACTTGAGCATCAGCGGATTTTGGTGTCCTCAGAGGTTCTGGAACCAATCCCTCATGGATACAGAAGAATGACTATATTTATTTAAAGCACAGAAGAGTCCCTACTCTAAGCATGTTTCAGATAACATGGTCCTCAACTCTGTTAATGGCTTGAGTAGCATAAATGGTCCATGTGTATACATACACATGGACAACAGCTTCATCCTAAAGTTCACAGGTGCCCATCAGTCAGCCTACAGACACACACATGCTAGCTCCAACTTTACACTGTAGACTCAAAGATATCTCCTAACCTAAGGAAGAAACTAGAGGAAGAACTCAAGAAATTCCTCAGGTTATTCAACCAAACTACTGTAATTACAAATTTGTAAAACAAGTTCGGTAGGAATCTCCCAAACACAATTCAAATGGTGCAGAAAAAAATCCTTCACCAGTCATATTTCACATAGATTCAGATTGAGTTAAAATTAGACACCTGGAGTTTTTCTGAGTTCAATAGCATTGCTGCTGTTATAATTAAAATTTCCCATGAACAACAGAAAACAGATTACAGAATGTGCTGGGTGATATCTAAGAATGTTCCTCTAATTCTTCTGTTGTTGAAACAAGAAAAAAAATACAAATGGAAACCTACCTGGGGTTTCTTCATTTCTTCTTTGCAACTCAGTTTCAACTTGATCCAAAACCTTCTCCAACTCATCAAGAATTTTCTTTAAATATTTCACATTGTCATGATCAAGCAGCTTTGACTAACAACAAAGGAAGAAATGAAATAGGTTATTAAACATATTTTAAAAATCTATGCAGCACAAAGTAGATAGAAACTCTCACAGAGTTGGAACCTGTTTATTTTAGACAATGGAAAAAAATAGAATAACTTTGTTAAAGCCAGAGAAAAACTGAGGGGAAATACCCAAGCCGTGAAAACATCGTAAGAACAGACCCAGTGCTCACTGGCCACTCCTGGGAAGTCAGATGACCATGGAGGTCAGAGACTGGGAGGGACACACAGACTTCTCTCGTACCCAGCTCAAGAATGAAATCTGAGCAGCATTGAGTGAATGAATGATTGGAGGGTCAGGAAGGAGGCAGAAATATGAGTGCAGTGAGTGGGGAGTATGGAGCATGGCTGTGTGCACAGGCATTCTCCTAAGGAGCTTGTTTAGGAGAGAGGATAAAGGAAGATGGGAGGTTGATGGAGGGGAGAGCTGCTGTTTGCTACATCTGTAATATAGAAAAAGCTTCTGTGTGTCGTCAGATAATTGGAAAAGAATCAATAAGAAGTGAAAGGAACTGCTGCTCCTTTTCAGGGGGCAGAGGGAGCCAGTAACACAGGGAGGGACCCAGGTCTGGCCAGGCCTTTAAAGTGGTAGAATACCTGAAAGGGCAGATTCCTAAAATATTTTGTTGACTTGCTTTTGCTTCTTATAATTTTCCATGAAACCAACAAATGACAGATTTCTAAAATATGTTGTTACCTTACTTTTGCATCTTATAACTTTCCATGGCAACCAATCCACTTGGTATCTGCTTCTTGAGCAATCGTCACTAGGTTTAACTATCGAATGCAATCAAGAAAACTGTACCTAAAAGCAAGGCATGAGCCAAAGGTAACATGCACACTGGTGAATGTCAACATTCAATGGAACATGCTCTACAAAACGTGGGTGTCAACTGAGGACAGCCGGTTACTTACTTTAAGCCGCTTCTGTTTGGCGATGTATGCCTCTTGTAAATCAGGGTTTTCTTCTGCAAGTTTCTTCAGTTCAGACTCTGTGTTACCAATTTGGCCTGATAATAAAAACATTTTTGAAGTGGGAAAGTATTCTGTCTCTTCTATATCAGACACAAGCAGCAGTGGAGAACTCAACAGTGAGGGCCATGAGCTCTGGGGATGATGCCCTGCCACTGCCTCACACATAGCCTGTCTGTGCCTCAGTCCTCATCTTTAAAACGCAGCTAGAGTGCCTGCTGCTCAGGCTCAAGACTAACTGAGAAGCTCCTGGAGGCACTAAGAGCAGGGCCCAGCACATCCTGGTACTCCGTGCAGGGAAGTGCTCAAGCTCTCTATAACCAATTTCTATGCAAAAGGAAGAGGAATGTCTTATTTCAAAACTAATGTTAGCTATAGGTGATATAACTGTGGTTAGAACATGTGTTCCAAATCATGTACTAAATACTTAGGAAGAGAAGGAGGAGGAACAAGAGGAGAGACGAAAGCTAGAAGAGAGATGAGGGAAGGGGAGAGAGAAGAAAAAAGAAGGGAAGAAGAGGCAAAGATGAGGAGAAGTGGAGAGGTATCAAAAAGGAAGAAAGCTACAATAAATAAGAGAATGATAAAGGAGAACTATGATGTAATGGAAAAAATATGGCTTCTGGATTTAGAAGACCTGGGGTTGAGTATTTCTAGTCAAACACCCCGAGTCTAACTGCTGTCACCATTCCTGGCCCTCCTGGCCCATCACCTACACTGCAGAGCAGACCCCTTCTGCCCCACATCTCATGCACTCACCTTACCCTAACCGCATGATGGGAGGAAGGAAGAAAGCCAGATGATGCAACCCAATCTCAATAAGACTCTGACCACTAAATGTAGAGGTAATGGTTAGACACCATCTAGTCCAGCTCCCCCGCATAATAAAATGACATGTAAGAACCAGAAATGCAAACTCAGCTGCCCATAATCCCAGGAGGATTCCAGTTTTTCTGACTCCCAGTCCATCTGTTTGAGAACATGTTATGTTCTCTGCTTTTCCACAGGCCACTCTTTTAAGTTTTATCCAAACTTGGTCTTCAAAGTCAAGAGCTGACAAATCAGGTTCTATAGACAATAAACATCCAGCTGAATAGCTAAAGCATGGATTAATCTGACTAGTTCTTGGACCAATCCGTAACATGCACATCCATGAAGCAAACTCAACAATCCTATCCCCAATCTTCTCTCAATGACCACAGCAGGTCTCAAAAATGAATTAAAAAGAAACTTCAGACAAGTCTTTTAAGATTTTTACATACTGCGAATCCTTGTGGTTGCGTAAGCTGGGATCATGGAGTCCACAGTGAGCTCAGGATGTAAAATGCAGCCATGTGTATAGGCATCCATCGGCAAGGAGTCAAGAAGCTCTCGGTAATGTTGCACCCGTGGGTAATACATGCTTCCTTTATCAGGCATTAACCTGGGTGTTCTTTCTAAAATACACATACAAACACAAGCATTGAAGAGAAAGTTACAACTGAGATGTTACATGCAAAAGCAAAAACAAAATCTCAACCCCTTATCGTTAACATTTCAACATTATCAGTACACTTAAAAGATGATGTCTCCCCAGTCCACACATTCACAATTTGAAATGGCCACATGCACCAGACCAGATCCCAAGCCACAATCACACTGGCATCTTCTCACTTCTCCACTTTACAAACTGCTGCTGATCCCTCAGAGTCCAGTTCTCTATACCACTTCCTCCATGAAGCATGTTCTAACCTCCTACAGCTGCCAACCACTGACCAGCTCAGGTGTGCCTTCCTCTACACGCTCATGATACCGTGTACATATTCCGGTATAGCTCTTATCACCCTGTAAACAGTTCTTTCTTTTTGCCTCATGAAAATCTTTGGGACAAGGAACTACGACCCAGGTCACACATTATAGACTCTCAATGAAAGGCTAAGTGAATGAAACTCATTATGGGAAGATAATCAGGAACCACTTTTTCTACATGTCAACCAACACTAAGAATGACCCTAATAATGACAGTCTGAATGGAACAGGAAAGGCCTCTGCTCAAATGCCACCGATGTACTTTCCCTAGGAATTGCTGATAATGTACTGCTGGAAAGTGGGTTCTACCTAAATCCTTACTTGCCAGTTAAAACCCACACTGTAGACTCCTTGCAGTCAGGGACCATGTATTTTCTCTGTTAAATCCCCAGTGCCTAATACAAAGTTTGACACATAGTAGGTGTTCAGCAAATTATAACTAATGAACATATCCCAAATTTCCAGTTATTATAGAATATTTGAGCTGCAGAAGCTCTGCAGTAGTGAGGACACTGAGATACGGAGGCTGAGGAGTTCCCCCAGGATCCCACCGCTCATTAGAGGCAGAACAAGATCTGAAGTCATCTGACTCCAGTCAGATGTAGTGCTGTTTTATTACACCATGATAACATCTTCAAAGGGTTTACACATCAGAGACTGTCCAAAAAGAATAAAAGTAAAGGATGCGACTCAAAGGTCAGGGTTATGTCCCCTCAGAATCTTTTCCACTCTGGCTCATAAACTATCTCTGAAAAAGGCCAACTAGCTTATTCTGTTCTAGGGAAAGGAACAGCTTCAACATTCTTTTGTTGTTGTTTATTTTTTTATTTCTTAGTTGGGGTTATTTTTTTAATTTAGAATCCTTTTGAGCATCCCACACTCCTCCACAAACATTGACAATTCAGAGTTGGTTGCCATCAACAGAGCATTTCAGGCAAGATTCCCTAAAGCTGGACCAAGCAGAATAGGCTTTTTTAAGCCAGCAGGCTATTTCTGACTCAATGAGAATAAAGAAGATGGATTACTCCTCAAACCAGTGGGAAAATATCTTATTCCCTGCCAGAAGGTCCAATGCTGAAGGCTGCGATAGAATATCCATGATGGAAGCACCAGGTGTGTACTGTTCCTCCACAGAGGACTTACCAAGCAAAGCACACTTCACTGCTGACCCCACGTGGGAAGAACGAGTCACCTGTGCCACAGTCAATCCCTCAGCACCAGAGATCTCGCAATTAGGTCCTCAAGTTGACTTTGCAGGGCCTCAGCAGTATCACCAAGACCACAACCAATGCCTGGTAGTCATTCAGATGTGGACAATGGACTACAGGCCTTGAAATTCTAAGGAATTTTTAACCTCGCATTCACCACTGACCTTTTCTCAAGATAATTTTGTTTTAAATGCATAAAATACAAGACATATGATTGCAAATTATATTGAAATATAGTTATCAAAATAATTTTAAATGATACAAATACTAATATGCATGCCCCTTTAACACAATGATAAGATCTAGCAGGTCTAATAACTACTCTAATTAAAAATTATTAATACGTCTGTAAGAACTTAATATGCCACGAACATATCTAGTTTTCTAGTGCTGTTTTATTACACCATTATAACATCTTCAAAGGGTTTACACATCAGAGACTGTCCAAAAAGAATAAAAGTGAAGGATGCGACTCAAAGGTCAGGGTTATGTCCCCTCAGAATCTTTTCCACTCTGGCTCATAAACTATCTCTGAACATATCTAGATTTCTAGTTGTGACAAAGTCACAGGTACTCCTGATATTGCCACAGATTACACCTGCATTGGTAATGGAAGGAAATGATAGATTGCTACTAGAAAATAAAGGCATTAATTTTTTCCCACCCAAGATGTCAAATCTCCTGAATTCTATTCATAGATCTTAAGGAAAAAATTTTCAATGTGTGAACTAAGTATCCCTGGGTTTACCCAAGACACTTTGAGGGGCTCTACAAAGTTAAAGCATTAGTACTTTTATGGGAATACTACTAATGCTGATTGCTTTTTCACTCTTACTCTCTCGAGTGTACAGCAGAGTCTTCCAAAGGCCACATGAAATGTGATGAGTCCATCGCTTTGACAGCTAGTAGGATGTGTGCTTGAGTGTTTAAAACTTTTCTCAGTTTTAATTTCTAAATGGTAAATATTGGTAGAAATGACCCACATAAACAAAACGCTCTCAACTGTCCTCAACAATTTTTAACACAAAAAGAGATCCTGAGACCAAAACAGTTTTAGAACCACTTGCTTTAGGGGTCCAAGAACTTCAGATTAATAAGCATAAACAGTACATTTTCAAATGCTTCCCAAATGTCAAATTTATGGCTCCTGGCTCTGGCTGCTTTCTGGTGCCAGGCCCTGGAGCTTTCCCCAGAAGAGCATACCACTTCCTTCCCAGGAAAGGGAGTGAAAGAAGGAAAAACAATGCCCAGTTGCATTCTGGGTTAGTTCCATGTGGCCAAGCCTGAATTCTTCAAAGAACAAATGCTTAAATCCACGAAAATAATTTTCTTCCACTCCATGTGCCATTACAATCTACTATCTCCTAAAGTACCTCATCAGACACAGCTAAGAGGCCCACTGCACCTGTGCTCTCTTTCCATGCTGTTTCTCCCTGCACACTCAGGGATGTCCTGCCCAGCATCACACAGGCAACCTCTACCTCACACAGAGTGTGACAGCCTCCAGAAATCCACTGCCTCCAGAAACACTTTCTCAAAAGAGAGCTGGGAATTTCCTTTGAATTATAAAGGGGATACCTCTAGATCCTACTCTGTTTTAATTTCCAATCATTCCATGGAGTATCTTGGTTACAATACTAAGAAAAACAGAATCTTTTCATGGTATTCTACCTCAATCGCGAGTGAGAAAGTACTATAAGGCATACAGGTAAGGGACAAGGAATTGGGGAGTTTTAAGAAGCAGATAATGAGAGTAGGTCTCAGCACTGGGGAATGAGGTTGCAATAATGGAAGCCAGGCTTGGTGACTGGAGAAATAAATAGGGGCTGGGGGTACGATTCAGTGGTAGGGTGTGTGCCTAGCATGTACAAGACCCTGGGTTCAATATGTATCACCAAAACTAACAACACCACCAACAAAGAAGAATAATTGGCACAAGACCTGACTTCCTAGAAGAACTGAGTAAGTGACAAAGCAGGTCATGTACTGCACATAAATTTGGGCAGCAAATTAGAAAGAGGCAGATAGAAGTAAAGCAAAAACGATGTGGTAACAGCAGGAGAAACCAAAAGAAAAAAAAAGGGCAGAAAGAAACAATAAAAAGCATTCCGGAGCCATTTACTGAGGACAAATAGCCCTGCACACTCAAGTCCCTGTATTGCTGAGTAGAATAACAATGGCTCCGAGCCACTTTAAAGAAAAATAAATTATGTTATGTTTCCCCAAGAGCAAAAAATTAAAAGGAAGTCAGAAGTTTAAAGGTATAAGATTCCACTACTACTAAACTCACTGCTTTTGTTTCCTATAATCCCCAGTGACAGCAGATAAAGGAAACATTAATATGCCTTGTTTTCAAAACAGAAATATACCCCTTAGTTCTATATGAATAATGTTCATATCTTCCTTATTAGCTGTGAAAACAGATTAAACTTCCAATCTAATTCTATCCCTTTGCTGTTTTTTTAAATTTTAGATTGCATAATGGGGGCATTAGTATATAAGATAATATGTTTAACATAGCTGAACAATATTGTACCTTTCAGTTAGTCACACATCAAGCTATTAAAAATGTAAAAATGGTAAGCAAGTTATGACCTGAAGCAAAAGAGATGGTTACAAACTGACTACAATCCAAGACTCATAGCTTTAGTACTAGAAAAATCAAATCTAAATACAGATGAGAAAAAAACCACATGGTGCCAAATATCTATGTTCACTATAGGTCTCTAGGATTTTCTGAGACAGAAACAAATTTATAGCATTATTTTTTATAAATTCTATATTATACAGTAAATGTTTAATTACTTCAATTGGTATTATACTTAATGCTTTTTAAAGAAACATTTGTACTGAGAGGGGCAAAAACACCTTTATCAGTTTGTTCAAATTGTTGGATACATGTAATGTAGAGCTATGCCCTCTGCATTTTAATATCCCCACCTGTCTGCTAAAATTGGACAAATCAGAGTAAAAAAAAATGTTACTTTTCAACTTACATTCAAATGGTGTAGAAAAATGTTTTATGCATGCGTGTGTGTATGTGTGTGAATATATGCAGATTCACATGTGTGTGGGAGAAAAATGAACAATAAAGCAAATGGGGAAATGCTAATAATTGCACCCATGTAAAAGATAGTTGTTTCTTTGTATTATTGTTATTCTTGTGACTTTTAAGTTTGAATTTGCTTCCAAAGAACACTTAGAAATAAAATGTGAAAGCTCCTCTTTTCTGGGATTTTTCTATGTATAAACATCACATACAGAGATGTTTTAAAATAAAACTAGGATAATGCTATATTATTAGTGTGTGTGTGTGTGTGTGTGTGTGTGTGTGTGTGTGTGTGTGTGTTACTGGGGATTAAACCCAGGGGCATTCTACCTCTGAGATACACCCCCAGCCCTATTTTATTTTTTATTTTTGAAAAAGGGTCTCACGAAGTTACGGAGGGCCTCACTAACTTGCTGAGGCTGGCCGCGAACCTGCAATCCTCCTGTCTCAGCCTCCCAAGTAACTGGGATTACAAGCGTGCGCCACCACGCCTGGCTTAGTTTTTTAAATGTTACTTTTAAAAAAAAAAAAAGCTCATTTTATTCATTACTGTAACAAACCAGGACTATGTAGAAAAAAAAACGAATGAGTAAAATTAAAACAAAACACAGATCTATCAAGGCATAAAATATTGGAAAACAATACTTTTAATTTGCTCTTAAGGTGGTAACACTGAATTAACAGTCAGCTGAGTTGCTAGTATGAAGCTAGAGAATGATAAAACTTACTTTTCAAAGCAACTTTTATTGACATAATCATTAGTTTTAAAGGCCCATTTTCTTTTCCTCACCATATACCATATTTTACTCACACTTTGTTTTAATCTGCAATTTTCAGTAGATGTGCTAAAAAGGCATATAAAGTTACACAGCTCTATGTGAGAACCTTTTATTGATAGAAAGTATTCTCTAAACCTTCATAATTTGCCATTCTTTAAACAGCTGTATTTTTAATGTAATAGTGACTTCAGAACTAATATTCTTTTTAAAATGTTATGCTTGAATTTCAATATATGTTGATGAAGCTGTATCTATAAAATAAATGTATATTTCCTAGTCGGACTTATATGTGATTTTAATATCAGACCAAGATAATCTGATTATTTTCAAACCAACTTCAATTTCCTAAGAACATTTTTTTTTTTTTTGCAGTACCGGGGATTGAAAGCAGGGGCGTTCTACCTCCACGCTACACCCCCGGCCCTATTTTTTTTTTACTTTATTTTGAAACCGGGTCTCACGAAGTTGCGGAGGGCCTCACTAAGTAGAGAGAGAGAGAGAGAGACAGAGACAGAGACAGAGAGACAGGGAGAGAGAGAGAGCTGAGGCTGGCTGCGAACCCGGATCCTCTGGTCTCCGCCTCCCAAAGTACTGGGATGACAAGCGTGCGCCA
>PVJS01018619.1:0-34670 GCA_004027185.1 Glis glis | reverse complement strand
GCTCTATTTTTTATACTTTATTTTGAAACCGGGTCTCACGAAGTTGCGGAGGGCCTCACTAGGTAGAGAGAGAGAGAGAGAGAGAGAGACAGAGAGAGCGAGCGCTGAGGCTGGCCGCGAACCCGGATCCTCCGGTCTCCGCCTCCCAAAGTACTGGGATTACAAGTGTGCGCCACCATGCCCGGCTTGTTACAATCTTAATTTCTAATATCTGTAACACTCAAATCACACATCACCCTTTACAGAATGACATGTGTAGGATGCAGAAAGGCTAGCAAAGGGTGACGGGCTCCAGAAGCTTTGCCAGGAGCAGAGGCAGAGGGCAGAGGCGCAGTCACGGTGGCGGTCAGGTGAGAGTTGTATGAACGGGTCCCGCAGCGTCGTCAAGGCGGGTGACGCGCGGCAGTGTCAGGGCGTGAGCTTGGAGTCTGCTTGGAGTGGGTCTTGTGTGGTGGTCGTCAGGGGCAGGTGGAACCTCCCTTGAAGCAGGGGACAGAGAATTGGAGGGTCGTGGCTGTGGCGATTTTCCTGGGCAAGGCTCGTGAGGAGTGACCAGGACAGGGTCAGGGTGCCACTGAGTCCAGTCTTGGGGTGCTTGTCCTTTTATGGGTCTCGGATGAGGGGGCTTACCTCTGGTGAAGTTGATAAGCTCCTGTGTCTGGTGTTCCTAATATGGTCTGGGACACCCCTGTTGCCAGGGCTCCTGATGTAGTCGGTAGGTCCACAGGTGGGCATTTCCTATTAGCAGAATTAACTCATTTATCAGTGTGGCTGGTGGCTGTGCCGGGCAGATGTGGCTGTCTCCTTGTACCAGCAAGGTGTGGGGTCACTCCACCTCCGCACTCGTTCTCAAGATGGAGCAACTCAGGGCAAACGATTGCTTCACAAAATGGAGTGACTCGGGCTTAGTCACAAGCCTGGAAACTGCTGTGCAGTGCGTGTGGAGTAACGCAGGACGCAGGACGCAGGACGCAGCCTGCTCTCCACAAAGGGGAACTGGGTGCATGGGGTGGCGTTGTGCAATCGTGGGGGAAGGTGGCTGCTCAGGGCGTGGGGATAGTTCCCTGTCCCTGGCCAGGGTTGGGAGGAGCGGTGACGGTGGCCGCCCTGTACTGGGTCCCTTGTCCTCAACCCCTTGCCAGCCAGGTCTGGAGAGCAGGTGGGGCGCCGTGCCTGGGGCGGAGCCACCTGTGGGTCCGGCCTTGCCAGCATCCCCCAGCTGGTGCCGGTTGGGGACACAGTGCTGGACCTTGTTTTAGTGTCGCCTGGAGCCAGCCTGCTTGTCACTGTGGTCTTGCTGGCCATGAGGCGCCCTCTTGGGTTTATTTCTGAGAACCGAGTTGGCATTTGGGACGTGTGTCCCAGCGGCAGTGGTACCGTCCCACCTTACAGATAGTACTCCCGCCAGGGCTGGCGTGCGTGCTGGTGGTGGGCTGGGTGGGAACGCGGGTTCCCCGAGCCCGGGCTCCCTCTGCTGCCCCACGGGGCTGGGAGCCCTGGGGTAAGAAGGTCACACTGGCAGCTGCTCCACAGTGAAATGACTTGGGGACGTGCAGTGAGAGGCTCTCAGGGAGATGTCAGGCCCGGCCCCTACCCACCTGGGAGGCCTCTCATCCCTGGGGCTGGTGTCTTCATCTGGAAACTGGTGCAGAGGCTAGAACCTTCCTCGGTCAACCCAAAGCCGGACCTGAGCTCGGCCCAGAGGGTGGTGGGATTGTTTCAGGCCCCGGAGGCCCAGGCTCCGGGTCCTGACCTGCTGTCTCTGGAGGCATCCACGGGGCACGGCCTGTCCTCTGGGTCCTTCGGCATTTGCTGTCCTCCTTCCTGGTCCTCCTCAGCAGCAGCCTGCCCCGCCCATGGCTTGGTGCCTGACAGGTCCCCTGGCCCTGTACCTTCCTCTCGTGACCCCCGTGGCTTGTGGCATCTGTTACCACCAATCATCTGCCCCTTGCTCTGCAGACAGGTGGCGGTGCCATTTTGTAGATGAGGACGAGGAGGGCCTGGCGTTCGGGATGGGCTCGGCGTGGGAGGGCCAGGGCCTGTAGGTGGATGGTCGCAGCAGGTGGCTCCTTGCAGGGGCTGCTTGCAGAATCTGCTCTTGGCTGGCAGTGGGGAACTTGGCTTTGGAGCACTCCTGGTGACAAGGTTCTGTGTGCGCTGGGTCCAACTCCTGCTGTACCACCAGCCACACTGTTTGCACACCCATCTTCTGGCTGGGAGTCAGGGCTGGGTAGGCACAGGGTGGCCCCAGGGAGAGCCCCGGGCTCGGAGTCTCAAGTGCAGTTACTTCCCGGGCAGACACACTTAGGTGTTTGCTGCCTGGACCCCTCAAGAGGACAGAGGGTGGGGAGCGCTGGCATGGATGCCCTGTCGACTGCCCTGATGAGCCACGGCCGTGAGGACGCCTCATGTGCCGTGGCCTGTAGGGCAGCGAGGGCTCCCTGGGGCTCCTCTAGTAGCCTGCTCAGGGCCACTCCCCTGGCCTGGGTCCCTCTGCTCCTCTTCCCTGGCTTTGGGCCTCACTGTGCTCACACACTGGCCTGCCCGGCCGGGGTCTCTGGGCCTCCAGTCTGTGATGCACCTAGCTCGG
Organism: Glis glis; assembly: GCA_004027185.1. NCBI lineage: Eukaryota > Metazoa > Chordata > Mammalia > Rodentia > Gliridae > Glis > Glis glis. The sequence goes on along the minus strand of PVJS01018619.1, from coordinate 32,080 downwards.
CTGGCTTGGGGTTCCCCGTGCTTCCGGGTAGGCCTGCTGCCCAGGTTGGGGCCCTGTTGGGTGTGCACCTTCCCTGGACGCCCGCTCCTGCACCTGAAGGCTCTGTCCTGTCTGTCCTATTGGGGAACGACAGGGAGATGCAGGTTGGGCGCTGACTCTTGGTGGATGGTCCTGGCCTGTGGGGTCCGGGCCTGGCGCTCTGTCGGCTGGATGGCTCCCCAGAGCCTCATCTGCTCTCCGCAGGGTGCAGAGCAGGACAAGGAGAGGATGACCTATTTCCGGAGCCTGCCGGAGGCCCTCACCTCCCTCTTGGTGCTGCTGACCACTGCCAACAACCCTGACGGTGCGTGTGTGTGTGCGTGCGTGCGTGCGTGCGTGAGGCGGGATGGGGCGAGCCGGCCTGGCGGGGTCGGCTGGATGCTCAGCCGTGGGGCCGTGGGGCCGTGGGAGGGTCTCGGGCCTCTTTGTCCACAGAGGGGAGGGTGACACTGGATCCCTCTGTCCCCTTCTCTTTTCTCCTTGTTCCCCCCTTCACTTTCCTCTTTCTCTTCTTTCCCTCTCCTTCGCCTTCTTGCTCCTCCTTTCTTTCTCGGCTCCCGCATCTTGTCTCCTTACTCCTCGGTGAAGCTGAAAGTGAGCGGTGTTCTTTATGTGGTGACAAGTGGCGGTGGTCAGTGGTCCCTCTGGTGGCCTCCGGGGGCCCGGCCACTTTCCCCGTCGCCGCGCAGGCCCAGCTGTGAGGTGCGTGCCACTCGGGAGCGTCCTGTGTGAGACCCTGGGTCTTAGCTGGCCGCGATGGGTGCTGACGGCCCCCGACTGCTCAGGTGTGGGCTGTGGCCAGGACAGGGAGGCCTCCGCTCCCTCCCGGGAGTGGCCGAGGCCCCGCCACTTGGTGCGTGCCTTTCCTCTTGGCCCAGGCATGCTCACAGCCATAGAGACCCTCCCTGAGGGCCGCCTGGGGAGCCCCCGGGAGAGCTGTGCACCCGCCCTGAGTGCTGTCCCCACCTCGCCTGTGTGTCCCAGCAGTCACAGCAGGGAAAGCCGGACAGTGTGGGGTGTGGTCACAGGGAGGCCGATTTCAGCTCGGCCAAGGGACGATGTCCTCGATGGGTAGTGAGCCCCCATCCCCGGGGGGGCCCACAGCTGTGCGGCTAGAATTTGGCCAGGAAGCCTCAGCTCTCCCAGCAGAGCCCTCCGTGTGCGGAGCAGGCGGATGGCGCGGGGGATGAGGGCAGGGGCAGGAGCCGGGCTGTAGCCTGATTGATTCCAGCTTCCCGACCTTCCCCGCTTCAGTGATGATTCCTGCTTATTCCAAGAACCGGGCCTACGCCATCTTCTTCATCGTCTTCACCCTGATAGGTGAGCGCCCCGGGTCGGTGCCACGCGGGCCAGGGCTCCCCCTTGCAGGACAGTGCCCAGGGCAGATCTGCCCTGGCTACCCTGTAACTTTGCTCGGCCTGCCCCCTTCCCCGAGGCTGTGCTCTGTGGTCTGTGACCACCAGCGACCTCGCCCTCCTGCGCTGGGCAGGCCCTGCGGTGCCCATTGGTAGACGAGGGTGGAGGCCTGGGGCTGGAGGTGTCGCTCCTGACCAGGGTGGATCCTCCAGCCTCGCCCACATGCCCGGGCTTGCCGTGCCCAGCACACCCTCACCCCGGGGACCTGCTGCTCGGGCTCTGGCCTGCCTGCCTCTGACCGGGCCTTTTCCTCCGGCAGGAAGCTTGTTTTTGATGAACCTGCTGACGGCCATCATCTACAACCAGTTCCGCGGCTACCTGATGGTGAGCCATGCTGCCACCCTGCTGGGCGGTGCCCCGAGCTGTCCCTGGGACCACACAGGGGGCGTCCCTCAGCCTCGTGGACAGGCCCCGGTGGGGGTGGGGTCACCGCCTTCTGTGGATGAGCTGAGATGCACTGTGTGTCTCTGCCACCTGTCATTTGGGAAGCGCAGGGGGTGTTGCGTGGCCACTCAGGGGTCCCTCCTCTCCCACGACCCTAGAGGGACGCTCCAGAGATCGCAGCTGCTGGGGCCCCTGACCTAAGCCCTCTCGTGGGGAGCCAGGGACCCCACATATATAGAGAAGGACTGCAGTCCAGAGTGGGCTCTAGTCCTCCCGGCCTTAGTGGGGTTCCCTCCCTAGTGATGGTCCCCTGGAGTCTGTGTGGCCGTCCTCCGATGCCCGAGGCGTGAGGGGCCACTCCCTGGGCTGTGGGTGGGCCGGCCACCCTCAGAGGCTGCAGGTGTCCCCTGCCCACTCCCCAGGGCAGGGTGGTGGGGACGGACTGAGCCAGGCGCTGAATCTCCTCCTTGCAGAAGTCTCTGCAGACCTCACTGTTCCGGAGGCGGCTGGGGACCCGTGCTGCCTTCGAAGTCCTCTCCTCCATGAACCAGCAGGCCGGGGCCGCCCCTCCAGCGTGAGTGTGGGCCAGGGCCCCTGTCCCTGGGAGGGGAGCTGGGAGCCGGGAGTTCATGTGTGTCTGCGTGCTCTGGGCTCCCGGTGTTCTATCTGAGGCCCCTTATTCCTGGGCCCAGCATCCTCTCTGCTATGTGTGGATGTGGGAGAGTGCTCAGGGCGTCCCCGGGAAGGTGCCTGACCCTTCTGCTTGCCGGCAGTGGAGTCTGTCTGCCCCTCTTTTAAGGGGGCCAGGGTGTCTCCCTGGGGCTGTAGACGGTGGTGACTGTGAAGCCCCCGGCGCTTGGGTCCGGGGTCCCTGCTTGTCAGCCAGGCTCTGCCCAGGGCAGCAGGTGCACTTGTGGCCAGGCGCAGGCCGAGGGGGCCGGGCTGGCCGTGCTCACGGGGTGGGGTTTTCTTTTTGCAGAGTCGGGGTGGCCCCCCAGGACTTCCTGCAGGCGCTTCAGAAAGCCCAGCTGGGCAGTTTCCACAAGCAGGCCATGATGGAGGTACTGGCTCCCCGGGATCCAGGCACGGGGTGCTCACAGCTCTGGGGTCGGGTGTGGGGCGTGAGCCGCTCCTCCTGTGCTGGCTGATGTGGGCCTTCCTTGCAGAAGGTACGCTCTCACGACGGCGCCCTGCTGTCGGCCAGCGAGTTCCAGAAACTCTTCAACGAGCTCGACAGAAGCGTGATCAAAGAGGTAACGCGCATCCGTGCTGGCGGCAGCGCCCACCTCCCGCTCTCATTCATCACCCAGGGCTCTTTGAGTGGCCCATGCGAGGAGGTCGTTTGGCTCTTAGAAACTGGGGAGATTTTGTTGACCTCAAGAAACTCACCAGCCCCAGGATCCGCCCTAGGCCACGCCTGCCTCAGACGAGGTGTCCGCATGCATTGTTCCGTCTTCCCGACACATTCTCCGCTTCCCATCTGTCCCTCCGGGAGGTCCGGGCACTGGCCCTCTGCAGAGTCACCAGGCCGGCCTCGGCCTCCCGCTGGGCACCGTGCAGAGGCCGTGGCGGCCTGTGTGTTGACTAGGACCTGACTCGGGGTGCTAAGTGAACCCCATCGGGTGTAGGATTTGCGCTGACTGTGGCCGCGCCTCAAATCACAGAAACCTGGGAGGCTGTGTTCTGGGGCGGTTCTTGTCCTAGGCTGGACGTCTGTCGGTCCAGGAGGCTTCTGCTGGCAGCTGTTGTGGGCTGGATTTGTGGTGACTCGGCTCTCCCGGTGCAGGCTGACCCGGGCAGGGGTCGTGGGTCACCGCCACGGGCTCAGGTTCTTCAGGGTCTCCCACAGTGGCGCGTGCTGGGCGTCCGGCTCTCTGGGCAGCTGCTGCTGACCTGTGGGGAGCGCAGAGTCGTGGGCGACAGATTCACTCGCCCACCTTCTCCCAGGGTGGGTCTGGGGGTGTCCATGATGCTGCAGAGGACGCATGGCCTGGGGAAAAGGGTTCAGGCTGGCACAGGCCGGGGATGGCCTAGCACCACAACTGTACCCCGGCTCGGGCCTCCCCTTCCCAGCCTGCCCGTCTGTCTGCAGCCCATGGCACTGTCCCTCTTCCATGGTGCCCTGGGGTCTAAAGTTCAGAATTGGATTTGAGATGGGAGTTTGGGGTTCAGAGGTTTTGGGAGCTGTGGGTCCCCGCCTTGGACTTACGCCACCCATTTCCCCAAAATACTAAGTGCAGGGGGGCTGTATTTCATTTTTGAGGTGCAGAAGCATGGAGATTGCTAACATTTGGGGCAGGCTGTGTTTTTGTTGTTGTTTGGTTGGTTTTGGGGTGCTGGAGGTCAAACCCAGGGCCCTGAGTGTGGTAGGCACCAAGCTATACCCCAACCTTTTATGTTGTTGTTTTTTAGATTTTATTTTGGAGACAGGGGCTCCCTAAGTTGCCCAGGCTGGTCTTGAACTTATGATCCTCCTGCCTTACCCTCCCAAGTAGCTGGGATTGCAGGTGTGCACCCCTGCACCCGGAAGGCTGTAGTTTTGGATCAGCCCCTCCAGAGAGGTGCTCTGGGGCAGGCCGGGGCCATGGGACCTTGCCCATCATTTTGGCCTTGCCCAGGGCACTGGTCAGTGGGAGAAGACCCCCCAGCCAGCTTTCGGAGGAGGTCCGTTCTCTCCGTGAGAAGCCTTTTTGGTCAAGATGTCGTGGTCATCATTATAGACAATGGAGAACAACTGGAAAGCGCCCAGGCTGCCCCCACCCGAGGCCGCCTGTCCAGTCATATTGAGGCTTGTTTCCTGCGGACACGGCTAGTACGTGCAGACATCCTCCCCCCACACTGAATGCGCTGCAGAATGCTCACGTGGCTCGCAGCCACGGTGTCAGTGTGTGTCCAGTTGGGAGATGAACCATAGGGGAAGGAAGCGCCAAGGGAGGGGGAGAGGTGGCAGGGGACGCCGCGGGGCCTGGCCGAGGGGAGGCCCAGGAAGGATGAACTTGAAGGGCCCTCCCAGGGCCGGCTCAGACCTCTAGGGAGTGAGGCTCAGCGCTCTGGGGGACAGACTTCACTGGCCTGCCTGGGCCGGCAGGACCCAGGCTTCAGCAGCCGGGCGAGGGTGTGCAGCGGGGATCAGGTGCCCATGTGGGCAGGGGGCTGCTGGGCACTGGTTTCCATGGCAGCAGGTCAGCTGCAGCCCTGGGTCGCCTAGAGGACCGTGTGTTTGGAGAGTCACCCAGTGTCCGCACGTCACACCCCTGGCCCCCCACATGGCAGTTGGAGCTGTGTCCTCCCGCCATGCCCACTGCTCCTGCCGAGAAAGCCTCACCTGGTGCCCTCTGGGCGGGGGACGCTGACAGGGACCCACCCCCCTGGTGGAGCAGGCGTAACTCGGGAGCTCGGGCAGTGACCTGAGCGCTGGGTCTGCCCCACAGGGTCCGCTCTGTTCAGCGTGGTGGGCAGGGGGTTCCTCGCCGACGTCTTCCTGCCCGTGAGCGCAGGCGTATGCGTGTACCTCAATAAACGCCTCACTTTTCTCTGATGTGTAGACGGAGCGTCATACTTTCCACGCTGCAGCTTGCTTTTTTTTACCTCTGTATCTTCTGGATCTTTCTCTTCTGTACGGAGCGTTCTGTGGGGACGAACTGCTCTCCGCCTGTCTCATGCTGTGGCTGTTCCTTATGCGTTGCTTTCTGGCACTTAAAATATGGCTTTGGTCACTGAAAAGCGGCATTTCATTTCACTGGATTGAAACTAAAATGCCCACGTGTGGCTGGTGGCTCCCGTGGTGGACAGTAGGCACGTCCTGCTGTGTCATGGGCCGCTCACACGGATAGCAGGCTGTCCCCCTGGTCTGCTGTGTCGTTCTGCTGCAGCTGCCGACCCTGTCCTTGCGCACATGTGGGAGTATCTCAGGGAGGGCACGAGCTGCCCGCTGCCGTCCCCGCAGCCTGCTCCCAGTGTGAGTTTGTCCTGTGCTCCGTTGTCACGGCCGTTGACATACCAGCTCCAGGTGCCTTTTCACGTGGCTTGTTCAGCGTGTTGAAACTTTGCATCCATTTTAGATGACCATGTACTGTTTCAATACAGCTTACGTCCAGTGTCCACGTAGGTCAATACTACCTCCCTTTTAGTGTTGTAAAGACCACTGTGATGAGCCTTTTTGTTATAAAACTATTTCTGAGCTTGTAATCTCAGTACTTGGGAGGCTGAGACAGGAGGATTGCATGTTCGAGGCCAGCCTTGGCAACTTAGCCAGACCCTTAGCAACTTAGCAAGACCCTGTTTCAAAAATAAAAACTAAAATAGGACTGGGGATGTAGTTTGGAGGTAGAATGCCCTTGGGCTCAATCCCCAGTACCCAAACAAAACAAAAGAACTGTTTTCTGTGTTTGGGCTGGATAGACTAGGATAGCAGGCGAGGCATGAAGTGTTGAACCCCAGCCGGGGCGTCGCTCTGAGCCTGTGGGTCTCCTTCCCAGCACCCGCCGCGGCCCCGGTACCAGTCCCCGTTCCTGCAGAGCGCCCAGTTCCTCTTCGGCCACTGCTACTTTGACTACCTGGGGAACGTCGTCACCCTGGGAAACCTCGTGTCGATTTGTGTGAGTGTGGGCTTGCCCTGTGCTGGCGTTGGGGGGCCTGGCTCTTGACACCTGGTTATGGAAGGCACCGGGGCCCTGCGGCCGAGGCCCTGCATGTTGTCCTGGTCGTGTGCCCCGCCGGCACGATGAGCCGCCTTCTGCTCTGAATTCGCAGGTGTTCCTGGTGCTGGACGAAGACCTGCTGCCCTGGGACCGGGACGATTTTGTCCTGGGGGTAAGCTCCGGGTTGCTGGCCTGTCAGCCGGGTGCGAGGGGGTCTGGAGAGGTGGGTGGGGGACGGAGTGGTGTGCACAGGCCCGGCCTAGTGGGGCAGGTGGCTTCGTGGGGCTGGTGGCTTCGTGGGGCTGGTGGCTTCATGGGATGGTGGCAGAGGGTCCTGTGGAGAGAGGAGGCCCCAGGGGACAATGCGTGTGACCATGGGGTCTTGGGCTATCTGGCTCTAGAATTTGAGTTTTGTCTTATTAGGCCCAGCTGCCGTAAAAAATAACAAAAACAAAAGCAAACTGTGAGCCCCTTGTCTAATATCAAAAGATCTTGATGAATTCCTTAGGAATTTATGGTTCTGCCACTTTTGATTTTAAGTAAAACCGCAGCACCATCCCTGTGCCTCTTTCTGCTAGTGCCTGAAGACAGGATAAAGAATGGCTTTTTTTTTTTTTTTTGTGGTACGGGGATTTAACCCAGGGGCGTTCTGCCTCCGAGCTACACCCCCAGCCCTTTTTGTCTTTTATTTTGAAACAGGGTCTCACTGAGTTGCAGAGGGCCTCTCTAAGTTGCTGAGGCTGGCCGCGAACCTGCGATCCTCCTGTCTCAGCCTCCCAAGTACTGAGATTACAAACGCACGCCACCACACCGGCTAAGAATGTCTTTTAAAGTTCACTGAAATTTACCCTGGAAGATATTAAGTTGATGAAAGGGCATGAACTTTTCCCTAGTTACATCAGAAAAAAAAGTTTGATTTGTCAAAATAAAAAATGACAGATCATGTCACGTGTATTAAATGTAGAATAAAAGGTATCATAGCACCAAAAATGGAAACATGGCTTTCCTGGCCCGATGTTTGAAATCTTTTTTCTTTATGTTTAAAGAAAATAACATTTTATTTTCTTAACATTAGTGTTATTTTCTTAACATCCGTGTGTTTTCCCTGGAAGGGTCAGAGGGCTCCGGTTCCTCCCTGTGAATGACATGGCGTGGGTGGGTGGGCCGGCCTTGGTTCCGGAGAAATGTCAGATCAGACACTGCTGACCTGGATTTTATCTCAAGTCCTCCTTATTTTTACTTTTTGAGGTGCACCCCACCAGTGAGCTGCACCCCCAGCTCTTGCGTTTTGTCCTTGGTGGTTTTCCTAGCCCCGGAGGCGGCTCGTGGCTCAGGAGAGGCTCTGTGGCGTGGACCCCTGTGGGGTCTCTCGGAGCTGCTGGGGTGGCTCTGCTGAACGGTCCCCTCCCCACAATCACACCTTGTGGAGTCAGAAAGGCTGCTGCTTCCTCCTCCAAAGGTCACCTCCCTACTGGAGGGACTGAGACAGGACGAGTCCAGGCAGGCTGCGCACCCGGGGAGGGCGATCCGTGCTCCCGCCCGGGGTTCTGTCCCACGTGGAGAGGGCCCCACGTGGCCCCTTTTAAGGGAAGAGCTACTTGTTAGGTACTTTACTTACTGACTGAGGCTACTGTGGGCGAGGAGACCCAGCAAACCCTCACCCGAGGGGTTGGGAGACGCCTCTGTGAGCCAGAGTCCCTGGGGAGGGCCCTGCCTGGGTGGCCTCAGACGTGCGCCTCGGGGTCTGGGTGGACACCCGAAGAGACAGGACAGCAAGAAGCAGGGGTGCCGGGGATGCCCTGAGCTCGAGCACAGGGGCGGGACGGAGCGGGGCGGTGGGGCCGCACGCAGGGCCTGACGCGGGCGCCTCTCTGCCCCCAGGTTCTCAACTGCATCTTCATCCTGTACTATGTGCTGGAGCTGCTGCTCAAGGTCTTCGCCCTGGGCCTGCGCGGGTACCTCTCCTACCCCAGCAACGTGTTTGACGGGCTCCTCACCACAGTCCTGTTGGTAAAGTTGGGGGCAGCCCAGGCGGCCTCCCTGGGGGGGTCAGCGCGGGCTCAGCTGGGGCTCTGCCTCCCCGAGGACCAGGGGGCCTAGGGAGCTAGGCTCCGGCCTCAAGTGGCCTCACCCCAACAGAGCTGCTAGGCCGCGGGGGACTGCAGGAGGCCGGGTTTCTGCCGTGTCCACCGCAGTAGGCCAGGGCTGCTGTTCCTGGCCCCAGGGGAGGCCCAGAAGGATCCGAAGCCCTTGCCAGCCAGCCCTGCCCGGGTACGGCCTCTGGTGCTACTGACAGTCTGCCTTTGGTGGGGCTGGAGTGAGGCCGGGGTTCCAGGCACCCAGGGTGTCCCCAGGAAGCGGTACTCTTCCTTTCCCCAGATGCTAGGAGTGAGGGGCATACACCGAGCGTATGAGGGGCATGGCAGCCACACTGGAGGGACAGTTACGGATAGCTGAACATTTAGAGGCACTGGAGGGACACTTACGGATATCTGAACAACTGGACCCCATAGACTTCTCAGGACACACGTGAAGAGAAGTCCTGAGGGGCCGTGCAGTCTGTCCTTGATTGAGTGTCTCCTCCTGTCCTGGGTTCCTGAGGCAAGGGCGTCTTTCCATCGGATGCAAGTCCCATTCTCTGGGACAAACCTGGGGACAAGGACTGGGGCTCTGATTTCCCCCCAAATCCCCGGGGGGAGCATCAGTAGATGAGAGCCTTGCAGTGGGTTCACAAGCTGCCAGGTGGGCGCTGCTGTGCGACACCTTGTTTCCTTTTGTGATTAAAGGTTTTGGAGATCTCAACTCTAGCCGTGTACGGACACCCACACCCCGGCTGGTATGTGACCCAGGAGAACCCAGGGAGGCCGCACAAACAGCACTCCACCAGCACCCTGGGAGGGGCTCTGGCACCCCCCGGCGGTCCCGGGCCGCGGGCGCAGGGCAGACAGCCTGGTGGTTGAACTGTGGGTCTCTCCTCGCTCAGCTTGTGTCCCCAGGGGCTGGGCAGGCAGTAGCAGCCCCCCAGGCACCTTGCTGGGTGGCAGTGGGCTCCCCCCAGCAGCCCAATGGGCTTGTGTCCCCAGATATGCCGGGGCCAGAAGCAGAGCCGCCCCGCCCAGGTCTGGGGCCCTGTGGTCACTGGGCTGGACCCTCTGCTGGCAGAGGTCTTGGCATGAGTGTCTGCCCAGCCTGTGACCTCTGTCGCTCCCTTCTGCTCTGGGCATCAGTTTACCTTTGTGAAATGGTGGGGCTGGGTCTTCACCCACTGAATGGGTGCTCTGGGGTCCCACTGGCCATGCAGAGGGGCGCCTGGGCGGGGCCCGGTGCTCGCGGGAAGGCTGGCGGGTCCCGGCCTTGTGCCCGGGCTTTTGTGGGTGAGGTCTGACAGCCATGGGGTCAGGGCGTCGAGCCCCTGTGTGCCCATGAGTTGGGCCTAGAGCACAGGTGTGGGGCGGGAGGAGGGCAGCACAGGGCGGCTCTGCCGACCTCAGGCTGTGACCTCAGGTTTGTCTGAGGCTCCCTGGGTAGTGGAGGCACGTAAGAGGTGGGGCCCAAGGCTTGATCCTCAGGGTGCCTCTGCGGAGTCTGCCAGGGCTTCTCTCAGTAAGACGGGTGGCGTTAGCACATCAGGCACCGGGCAGGAGCCGGCATGAGCAGCACCCCGGATAGTGACCCCATGCTGCCTTACCCCTGAGGGGCATCCCCCACCTCTGATGTGCCCCACCAGCCTCCCATGCCTTTGTCTGTTGGTACCTTGGGCATCCTGGGGTGGCATTCTGGGTAGGAGTAGGTTACGTTGAAATAGCACCCAGAGTAGAGAGAGAGGGTACAGGGAGAGGAGCTGCCCAGGTGGGGGAACAGGGACGGGGTCTGGGACAGAGGATGGAGCTGGGGATGGGACTGGAAATGGGGGTTAGGTATGGGGTCGGGGGTGGGCTTCTCAGTTCTTCTGGGACCTGAGCAACCTCCTTTGTAAGTGGGTCTCCTGGCCGTTCGCCTGAGCTGTGGTGGGAGACGCTGCCCGGCAGGGCTGCCCTGGGGTTGTGGGCATGGGCGGGGCCTGCGCCTGCTGAGTTGGGGCTACTCTGCCCAGCTGGTTCACAGTGACCTTCCACGGCCCGTGTTGCTCCCTCTGCGCCTCCAGCTGTCTCCTGTGACCACACATTTCCTTGTCTTATCCTGTCAGCCTCCCAGGCCTCTTCCCACCCATCCCCTGTGCATCTCTATCTCCAGGAAGCCGGCGACACAGGGCCCGCTGTCACTATGGGACATGATGCGATTGGTGAACATGCTCATCGTGTTCCGGTTCCTGCGCGTCATCCCACACGTGAAGGTGCGTGGCATGGGGAGCGGCAGCTCTCTCTCACCACGCAGTGCTCTGGGGTGGGGACGACTGTTCCCGCCACCGTGGGTCCCTGGGGTGCACCCTCAGCCCTCTACTGTGTCCTTGAGGTGCTGGGGTGGTTAGTGTGAGTCCTGGCTGCACAGATTTCTGGGCGAGGAGAGCAAGGCCGGCGAGGTGATGTGGGCACGGTGCCTGGGCTGTCCCTGGAGGGTCTGCGTGATGCTGGAGGCCGTGGGAAGGCTTTGGCATGGGCTCCAGGGGCTGCTGGTAAAGAGGGGGCAAAGGCACGTTTTCAGGACCCCAAGCCCAGGAGCAGGGGCGACTCATGACGTTCCCAAGGTGTCGTTTCTCTAACATACCCGGTGGGAGTAGCACAACCTAGGGGAGGGAGTGGAGGGCGGCGGACGGCAGCGTGTCTAGGCCCAGCTCCTTGGCACCAGGGCTCAGCTCACTGCTCCTGTGCCTCATTTCCTGAGAACTTTTCAGGAGAGATGCACCTGAGGATGTCAGACCCCTTTTCCGAGGGAGCAGGTCCTCCTTGGCCACGTTCCTCCTGAGTGCACCTGCCCCACCGTGGTTACCTGTAGCTGGGTGGTTTCCCATGTGAAGGGGGCCCCGGGGTCCAGGATCCTGGGGTCTCATACACACACAATCATACACATGCACACTCGATTACATAAAGCACAAGACACACGTGATCACACAGTGCATACACATAAGAACCACATGTGTGTGCATGCACATAGGTACATAGGCATGTGCGGTTTCTGCACGTAATCACACACACTTCATGGTCACCAGCTGGCGTCGGCCGTATCTGTTTGGGCCTCAGGTGGGTGAACCGTGCTGCTCGGGGCCTTTCTCTGGGTGGAGGTGTGGGAGGAGCGGCCCTGTGGGCAGGCTTCCGTGACAGCTCCGAGGCCCTTCTCAGGCTCCAACCCTGGGGTGCACCCCGCAGCTCCAGCTCTGCATTTCTTTGGAGCATGCAGACACAGGCTGACTGGCCTCAGCGGGCGGCCGGCAGTGGGTTAAGGCCCTGGTTGTGGGGCTCTGTCAGAGGGACAGGGAGCTCAGCACACACAGGAGACCAGTGTGAGAATGCGTGTATGTGTGTAACGCGCGTGTGGCTGCAGGATCCACGTCTGAGGTGTGGCTCGGTGGCAATTCACCTGTGCGTCCTGCCTTTCCGGTCAGGATCAGGGCGGTGGACACTGGTGTCCTCGTGTGGGGACAAGAGTTAACAGCTATGCTTTCTTCCTGTCTGCAGCCGATGGCCCTGGTGGCCAGTACCATCCTGGGTCTGGTCCAGAACTTCTGGGCGTTCGGTGGGATCCTGGTGGTGAGCCCTGGGCGCTGGCGGCAGGGGAGGGAGCGGAGCCTGGACGCTGCGCAGAGGCGGTGGGAGACAGCGCCATGCTGCTCTGGGGGAGGGGTCCCTGGTTGTGGTGGCAGCATCTGTTGAGGCCAGCAAAGCTCGGGGCGGGGCCTGAATCCAGAATCGCTCACTCCCCTTCCTTCCAGAGTAAGGGCTTTGGGGCCTCTGTGGCTGGAGCCCCCGGCACACTCCCCTTCCACGCCAAAGATCCTTCTGGTAGCTTCCACCCCCTCCTGCCTGCTGGGTCCCGGCCACCTTGAGTCAGAGGCAGGAGGCTTTGCTTCCCAGGCCCCAGAGTGCACACGAACCCCAGGATGAGGCTTTGGCCGATGCCCCTTTCCCAGAGGGGTCTCAGCCTCACGGCGAATTGGCCGGGCGGAAGCCGTGGTGTGTCCTGGCCCCTCCCCAGGGCCACCTTAACACCGAAGCTCTGCCTGGTGGCCAAGCTTGGGCAGCAGGGGCCTGTGACAATTGGGCCTGGGAGTCCTCCTTAGTCGACGGGTGGCCGAGGTACCCAGGGGCAGCACCCCAGATTCACTGGGGAGCGTCGGGACACGTCACGCAGCCCTGCTGGTGCCCGTGGCTCGGACCCAGGGAGGCCAGCCGTATGTTTTGGAGTGGCGGTGCCCTGGGGTGGGATAGCGCCAGGCTGGGGGCAGAGGGCCGGCCCACGGCCCAGCCCCACCCCGCGGTGACGCCGTCCCGTCCCCAGGTGGTGTACTACGTGTTCGCCATCGTGGGGATAAGCTTGTTTCGGGGCGTCATCCTGGCTCCTGGAAACAGCAGGTGAGGTGGGGTCTCGGGGCCACAGGAAGTGTCACTGGGAATGGGGTGGGGCGGGGAATGCCCTCCGCTCGTCTCCCTGCCCCATGCCTCTCCTCGGTGCCCTGCTGGCAGTCCCCGGGCCCTGCCCCTGCCCTTTCCCTTTGGGGTCCAGGCTGCGGAAGCTGGCAGGGTGGGTGGAGAGCCCCATGGAGGCTCTGAGGGGCTGCCCGGCTGTGTCCACGGCTCTCCTGGTAGATGGGCATTTCTTCCTTCTTGGCCCCATTTCCCAGGGGCCCGAGAGGTCCGCGCTGAGCCGGGGGCTGGGGCAGTGCTGGGCGGGCTGCCTGGGCGTGGGGACCCTGAGCCCTGCCACTGACCCGGGACTGTGGTGTCCCCAGCCTGGCTTTCACCAATGGCTCCTTGCCCTGTGGGAGCTTTGAGCAGCTGGAGTACTGGGCCAACAACTTCGATGACTTCGCGGTGAGTCCTGTGGCCCGCCCCCCTACCCCAGCACCCCTTCCCCTCCTCCGGGCGCCCCTGGACCTGGGTGTGCTGCTTGCAGGCCGCCCTCATCACCCTGTGGGACTTGATGGTGGTCAACAACTGGCAGGTCTTCCTGGACGCGTATCGGCGCTACTCCGGCCCGTGAGTCGCCCTCTGCGTAGACCGGACCCCTGCCTGCTGGCCCAGCGCCCCGGTGCCCAGGCCCTGACCAGGGAAGGCCGGCCTCACATCCTGGCCAGCCTCAAACCCCACCCACACCGGGGCGAGGGCCGAGGACCCCGGGCTCCCCTTCCCCGGGGGCTGGTGCAGGAGGAGAGTGCCTGGAGGCCCGGGGGCCATCGGGTCAGGAGGCAGCTCCAGCAGGGAGTGTGACAATCCCAGCTCTGCCTCGAGAGCCGGCGAGCTGAGCTCTCTGTTGGATGTCTTCAGTGGGTGGCGTGGCGACGGCATTTGTGGCCGCGGGGTCTGATGAGGGCGGCTCAGGCAGGCCGGTGGGGGTCGTGCTGCCGGACCCATCTCGGTCTGCTCCCTGTCCTCCGCAGGTGGTCCAAGATCTATTTCGTGTTGTGGTGGCTGGTGTCCTCGGTCATCTGGGTCAATCTGTTTCTGGCTCTGCTTCTGGAGGTATCAGAAGCCCCTGCCCGGCCGCTCCGCCGTTCCTTGCTCATCACGGGCCCTCCGGGAGCGTTGATGGACGGGCGGTGCTGAGTCGGGGTGGCCGTGGGCCTCAGCGCTGCTTGCCCTGGCTGCTGGGGCCCCTGGGGACGCTTCAGAAGTGGGACCCGAGTGGGTTCTCGGGCCCCACTGTGGCTGAGGGAGGCCGCTCAGTGGCGCGGCCTATGTTGGGGACCTGGGCGGGCGAGGCTGGTGTCACCAGGGCCCACTCTCACTGAGCGCCCATCCCTCTCCTGCTTGCCAGAACTTCCTGCACAGGTGGGACCCCCGCAGCCATGAGCGGCCCCTCGATGGGACCCAGGAGGCCACCTACCAGATATCCGCAGAGCTCATGTTCAGGTGCGTTGCCCTGGCGGGAGGGAGTGTCCCCACACTCCTGAGCCTGGGTCTGGGGTGGCGCAGGTTTATCTGCTCCCGCCCTGGGGTCGTGGACTCTGCCCCGCTCACTCTCAGGTCCAGCGTAGTTTAGGGACCATTTCAACTTCCTTTATTCTCCGGGTTGTCACGTGGGTAGGACACGAGGGAACCATATCCCTCTCTTGTGGCAACTTGGAACTTGTCCTCTACTGGTCCAGAAAAGCAGCCGGTCCCCTGAGCCACCTGCTGTGGCCTCATTTAACCCACGGGTGCTGGCTGGGTGCTGTGGCCAGCTCTCTGCGTTCTACCTGCTTGAGAAGCGATCTCTTGACTTCTGTTTCGATTTACTTACTTTTTGAGGTGCTGGGGACAGAACCTGGGGCCTTGAGCGCACGGGGAGGGTGTCCTGCCCTTAAGCCACACCCCAGCCCCCTCCCAGCTTTTCACAATGCCTGTAGGGGCCATGACCGCCCTGAAGCTGGGTCTCTGCCCTGCATCCCCGTGTCCTTGTCGCGCTTGCTCTCGCACGTGTCTGGTGTTTCTGGGACCCTCCCCATCCCTCCCTGTAGACTGCTCGCCTTTGGGATTGGGCCCAGGTGTGACTGTCCTGAGCCTCCTGCGTGTCTCCTCCTGACTCTGCAGGGACGTCCTGGAAGAGCCGGGGGAGGAGGAGCTGCTGGAGAGGCTGCACCGGCACCCGCACCTGCGGCTGTGCAGGTGACGTCGGGCGGCGCCGCCGGGGCGCAGGGAGGAGATGCAGGCCTGGGAGCGGCGAGGCTGTGCAAGAGGCAGCGCGTGGCCGAGCAGGAAGAGACTGTGCCTCTGACAGACCCCTCGTAGGGGACGGTGGAGGCCAGGACGGGGAATTGGGTCCTGTGTTGGCTGCCCGGCAGCATCCGCCACGGCCAGGCCTCTGTAGCATGGACAGAGCGGCCCCAGGGCCTGCGCCACGCTGCTCTCAGCGTATGCTGCTTCATTGATATGGTCACTTTGCTAAGCAAGGAGGCTGTGCAGACGTCCAAAGCCAGGAGCAGCCGCCTTCCCCTCGCATCCGGCAGGACCCGATGCCTTCGCTGCTGGCGGCCTTCGGGGACCGGAGCCCTGCACGCGCCTGCGCAGGTTCACCCGCAGGTCTCTGGGGCATTGAGGTGGGGGTGCTGGTGGTCTTACATGAAGAGAATATTGACTGTTTTATTATTTTATGGGTTGTATGACCGTGATTGGGTGATTGGGTTTCTCTTTGGGTCAGATGTCAAGAATTTTATTGATAATTCTTGCAAAGAATGAGATGGTTATTCTTACTTTGACATGACTCTGGGCCTTCTTCTCTGGGGCGGGGCGCTGGGGAAGGTTTGCTAGGTTGTGCGCTACCCAGGGAAACCTGGCTGTGAGGGTGTGTCCTGGCACGTGGCTTCCTACCTGTGACGAGGGGCACCTTTTAGGACTTTGCACCAAGGCATGAAGCCAGCGGTGGCCTTCCTTGGTGTGTCCTCGGTGTGTGCAGGCGGCTGGGGTGGGGAGGCGAGTGGTGCGTGGCAGGCTATGTTGTCACTCAGCTGACCCGGGTTTTCTCATCTGCAGTGTCGGCTCAAGTGGTTGGTGGTGTAGGTTCTGGAGGTCTCTTCTCAGAGGAGGAGTCTGGGATCGATGAATGATGTCTCCTGTGGGCGCTGACAGGGAGTGGGGCTCAGATGTGACCCTGCAGGGAGTGAGCTCCCTGTCTCCCCAGCTTGTGTGGAGACAGGATTCGAGGCAAGAGTGCTGACAAGGGACTCGGGGTGCCATGAAGCCCTGGTGCTGGGGGTTGTGTGAATGCTGGGGACAGTGTCATGAGGCCTGTGGGTCTCAGCTTCTGGATTGATCCTGGGGCTTATCTGGAATCCTGGGTATTTGCCGGGCAGCCTCCGGTTTGGGGGCTGCGAGGATATATCCTGAGCTGCCCCTCTCTGGAGGCTGCCTCCCCGGAAGGCGGGTTTTGGGTGGAGAGGACTTCACGGAGCAGCTCAGGCTGCCCAGCCCCAGCTCTGCTCCCTCTGCCTGCTTTCTGCCAAAGTCTGGCGCCACCTACTGGTGAGACAGGGTTCTGCTGGCTTTTTAGTGCCCGGTGGACCTGTGGTCCCAGAAACTGCTGTTGCCCTCCGGAGTCCCCAATCTCCCCCAAGAGGCGAGGCCAGGGCCTGTCCTGTCCAGGCTGCGAGTGTCCACATCTCCCAGTCTGCCTAGTCCTCACGGGCACTTGTCAGGTGGGCATCTCTGTCCTTAGTCCCGCCTCTGAGCACATCCCCCCTAAAGTCTCTCAGGACACCCCCTTTCCCCACCCAGGGAACCAAATTCTGAAGACACTCGAGTTCCCTATATAAAATGGCCTAGTACTGGTGTAGAACCTACACACGCCGGACCCCTGTGCAGCCCTGGGGAGCAGCCACCTCTTGGGGAGACAGGGACAGTGTGGGAAGGAGTGTGTGGGGGCGCGCACATTCTGGGGCCAGGCAGGGCGTGAGGTAATTGTCATCAAGCTTTCTAAAGTGATTGTATGTGATGTGGTATGTGCCAGATATAAGCTCTAATGGAGGAGGAGGAAGCCAGTGTGTGGTGGCTCCCCCGAGGAGGATTGCTTCAGGGGGCGCAGTGCAGTGGGGGCCAGGAGAGTTTGGCTGTGGTTTTCCACGCGGGGGACATCGTGTGGAATGATGGGGAAGATGCAGGAGCCGGGAGGAAGCCCGAGAGGCGGGTGGGGAGAATCGCCGGCGTGGGTGGGGTCAGGGCGCAGGCCCCGTGGACCAGGACAGGGCTCAGATGGCGGTGGCGGGCGGCAGTGCAGTGCTGTGGCAGCGGTGGGTGGGGGGTGGCCTGGGGGTCCTCTGCGCCCAGGGTCAAGGGCAGGGAGGGGTTCTGCAGCCCCTCAGGCCCAGTGCCGTGGTGGGAGTGGGTCTGTGTGGGGTCGTCTCCGACCCTGCTCCCACCGGCCATGTCTTGCACAGGCGGGTGGACAGGTCCAGGACCTGTGCCCAGGCCGTCGCTGGGAGCCCGGAGCAGGGTCTTAGCAGCGGGGCTGGGCCTTTCATGTGGTCCCTGTCGCTCTGCACAGCAGGAGGGCTCCCCCACCCCAAAGGCCTGGATTGAGTTTCCTGTCTCAGAGATAATTGGTGGTTTTTATTGAAAGGCTGGAACAATTCCTTGCTTTAAAGAGAAGAAAAGTGGAACTCGGGGTCCACTACGCTGCTCTTAAGCACTAAGAAGGAGGCGCGGGGCCGGATGATGCCTCACACCAAGGTAGCCGCAGAAGGCCCGGGCAGCCTGCGGGACTTGCCCGTCTTCTGATCACATTTCGGGGGGGGGGGCGCGCCGGCTATTCTTCTGGGTAATTCAATCGGAGCCTCACCGGGGCGGTGGGCCCACACCTGCGGGGCCTGGGCGGGCCGGCCCCCTCCTTGGTTTCCACCAACAGCAGTCGCCTAATCCAGGCCCGGGCCCGGCCCCAGCAACACCTGTCGCCAGGTGAGCCAGACCTGCCTACCTGCTGCTTGGCCCTGCGGATGGTGACCTCTGCCTTTTAATCACAGCTAACGGGTGCATCCGCTTGGGAGGTAGACAGGAGCCAAGAGCAGCCGGGTCTACAGCGAAGCTGTTCTGTAGCTGAACCCAGGGGCGAAGCCTGGCACGTACCAAGCCTGGTACCTACCAAGTGTGAGACTCGGTGGACGTCTGAGCCCCCTGGAGGGGACCCGGAGGACAGCTCCCAGCTGCCCCAGAGCTCCTGGGGACCTGCATTTCTTTTCTTTTCTTTTTAATACTGAAGATGGAACCCAGGGGCATTCTACCTCTGAGTTACATCTCCAGCCCTATTTTATTTATTTATTTGATTATTGCAGAACTGGGAATTGAACTGAGGGGCATTCTACCTTTGAGCTACACCCTCAGCCCTATTTTTTGTTCTTTCTTTTTCTTTTTTTTTTTTTTTGCGGTACTGGGGATTGAACCCAGGGGCGTTCTACCTCCGCGCTACACCCCCGGCCCTATTTTTTTTATACTTTTTTTTGAAACCGGGTCTCATGAAGTTGTGGAGGGCCTCACTAAGTAGAGAGAGAGAGAGAGAGAGAGAGAGAGACAGGGAGAGAGAGAGAGAGAGAGAGAGAGAGAGAGAGAGCGCTGAGGCTGGCCCCGAACCCTGATCCTCCGGTCTCCACCTCCCTAAAGTACTGGGATTACAAGCATGCCCGGCTTTGTTCTTTATTTTGAAACAGGATCTCATTAAGTTGAGGAAGGGCCTCACTAAGTAGCTGAGGCTGGCCGTGAACCCTGATCCTCCAGTCTCAGCCTCCCAAGTACTGGGATTGCAAGCGTGCACTGCCACGCCCGGCTGGACCTGCATTTCTAACAAGCCCCTGGGTCCTGCTGGCCTCCCTCCCTCCTTTCCTTTTCTGGCTCTTTTTCAGCAGACACGGAAGGCACACTCAGCTGCCATGGGTGAATTTTTAAAAAGCAGCCCCTTGGGGGAGGAGCAGTTAGAGAAAGGTTCCTTTCT
Source organism: Glis glis (assembly GCA_004027185.1). NCBI lineage: Eukaryota > Metazoa > Chordata > Mammalia > Rodentia > Gliridae > Glis > Glis glis. The sequence goes on along the minus strand of PVJS01018619.1, from coordinate 13,055 downwards.
GGGTGGTCACGTGACCCTGATGGTGCTCTCTGGGCAGAGGAGTCAGGGAAGGCTAGGTCCTGTTGCGACCCCCTCCCCTGCTTTGGGACATGTGGCTTGGCCAGCAGGGCCTAAGGGGGTTGCCCCTTCCTGACACTTTGGCTCGGGGTCTGTGCACGAACCCTCCAACTGGATCTGGAGGACCTAAATAGGCCCCATCGTGCCCAGGGGCCGGGGCACCAGTGAGAGCCCCTGGGCATGAAGAGGGCAGAGACAGGCTCTCCTGTTTTAGCCACTGTGCCAGGTAGCACCACGCGCCCGGCCTGGAGTCCGAGGCCTGGGTCTGGGCCCGCCTGCCTCCCGCGGTGGTCCTGGACGCAGCGAGCTGCCTGCGTCCTTTCCCTCCTTTGGGGATGGAGGGGGTGGATGGGGGAGAATGACAGTGAGGAGCTGAGCCAGCCGGCCCTGGAGTGGACCGTGTGCTTGTTGCCCCACACCGTGGCTGGGGACATCCCACATGGCGGCTCTTGGGTGTCCTCCATGCACCCGTGTCCCCAGCCATCGTACTGGCCCCAGCGAGCACCTGCAGCGGATACGGGGAGCTGCCCCACACCTCCGCGCCGGAACCCGGCCTGGCGATGCCTGGTTGGTACCGGCGCCTGGGGGCCTGGGGGCAGCCCCAGAGCCCTCCAGCCCGCCTCTGCCACACACGAGACTGGAGCTGGGCTGGAAGAGGGAGGAAAGGAGGATGTCTGAGGGGAGACAGACTTTTTTGTTCAGGATGTGGGGGGTGAAACGGCTCCCCTCCCTCCTCATGTGGAAATGGCCTTAACTGTAAGAGGGCTGTCTGCAGAGCGGCACACGGTGAAGTGGGAGGAAGAGAGTTGGTGTTGGCCCAGCAGGCAGGACTGTGGTGATGTGGGTTGTGGGCACACACCCCAGGAGGGCTCAGTGCAGGCTGGGGGAGGAGGGTGGCTTGCAGCGGGACAGAGGGGAGTCCTGGGACCCGAGTCCTGGAGTCCCTGCACCTCTTCTGTCTGGACTGGCCTGTAGAGGCTGGGGAGAGGAGGGTGGAGGCAGAGGCTCTTCCTGGGAGGATGAAGGTGGCAGACCATGAAAGCTAACTCCGGGGCCACGGGTTCCTGGTGGCCCCTCCACTGGGCCTCCTTCCTGCCGGGTGCAGAACCCGTCCTCAGGGTCACGCTTGCTGCCTGAGGTCCGTGTCTTCCCAGGGTCCCCTTCACAGGTATTAAAACCATCCATCCATCCCGGCATCCTCTCTCCCTCCCACCCCACCCCGCCCACCATGCTGCCGGCTGCTTTGGCGTTGGCCATCGTCCCCGTGGTCCCTGGACTTGGTGTTGGTGGGATGGCCACACGGCGAGCACATCCCTCCTCTGGGTCCCTTGGGTGCTCTCTGTCTCCAGTGGGCGAGAGGCTCACGAATCAGGCTCTGGTTGTTACCCTTCCCTTCATAAGTTCTTTTTATGTCAAAAGGACTGCTGCCGGTGGTGCCGGAGGCTGAGACAGGAGGGTCACGGGTTTGAGGCCAGCCTCAGCAACTTCAATGAGATCCTGTCTTAAAATAATTAAAACAAAAATTGACTGGGGATATAGTTCAGTGGTAGAGTGCTCCTGAGTTCCCTCCCTAGAAACACACACACACACACACACACATACACACACGACCCCTGTCTTGAGATGCCACGTTTCTTGTGCTCAGGTGGGAACATTAACGTTAAATTTTAAACCCTGCTAAGGCATGTTTACTGAAACGCAAAGCTGAACATGTATGAAGCTGTCAGGCTTTCTGCTGGACGGAGGGTCGGTGGGTGGCGCGTCCTTTTATTGTATTTTTCAATGTTTTAAACATTCCACGCTGAGCTTTGAGGACAGTGGAGAAAATAAGATGTTTAAAGAAATGAACAAATGCCACCCCTCCCCTCCACGTGTTATCCCCATGGTAGAAGAAGTATTTACTGACTTCTTTACAATAAACTAGAATGTTCTGGATTGGAGGGTGGAGTCAAGGTTTACAGCCCTCTGGACCTCGGGGCCGTGGTGCATCTTCTGAATCCGGTGGCTCCTCAGAAAAATGTCTTTAAATCGTAGCCCAAGACACAGAGATGCAAAGAAAACAATACACGGAAGAACAGTCGCAAAACACTAAGAATCCCAGCAGAGTGACGGATGCCGTGTGTGCGGTTTCTAAGCGAGGACAGGGGAGTGGCCCTGGGAGAGTGGGTGGCAGTGGCCCGAGGGCACCTGTGACTTTTGCTGGCTGTCGGAGGGCCGCTCACTCCTGGGATGTGTGGCTGCCGTTCACACCGAGGGGACCCAGGGAACGGGGCCGTTGGCTTTTCCTGCCCAGCCCCAGGCCCCGAACCGTGGACTCTTCCATCCACTGGGCGGCGGGACTCCTGCCTATCGGTGCCGGATCATGTGGGAAACTGCTTGCCTCTGACTGAGCTTGGCCTTGGCTCGGCTCCGGTGAAGTCCAGCGTGACCCAGGCCCAGCCCCTCCTCCGGGGGCCTTCCCTGGTCTCCCCACCAGAGCCGCCCTTCCCAGCTCCTGGCGCCTTTTCGTCTGTCCCTCCATTGTCCCACACTCCTTATGCCATGGCTGAGCGTGGCCTGCAAACTCTAGTGTGTGGGTTGTGCGAGACCCCCGCCATCCTAAAACCAGCCAGTCGGTGTCCCCAGTCCACTCACAGCAGGGACTTCTGTCCCGTGGGCGTGGGAGGGCAGGCAGGGACTCTGGTATTGCGGTGGCTTCCTTGTTCAGCGGACTGCTGGGCCACCCCAGTGTCTGATTCAGCGGCCCCGGGGGCTGTTGCGCCAAGGCTGCCGACCTAGGGCTGTACTGGGAACCCCAACCTCAGCACCACCACTAAGTGGTGACCCCCACAAGGTAGGTCCACATCCGGGCCCCCGGTGCTGTGAACATGGCGTTCTTTGGGAATAGGGTCTTTGTAATTGAGGATCTTGAAGTGAGGTCATCCTGGGTTTAGGGGGACCCTGCACAGAACCACTGGGGTGCGGTGGGAAGAGGAGAGGACAGAGGCAGGCACAGGAGGCTGAGCAGGGGTGAGGCGGGGCCCTGCCCACACCTTGCCTTTGGACTTGGGGCCAACAGAGCTGTGAGGTGACGGATCTCTGTTGTCCTGAGCACCTGGCCTGTGGCCACTTGTCACGGCAGCCCTGAGAGACTAGCCCAGCTCCATGTGCCACTGTCAGCCGTTCTGGGCTTTCTGCTGAGCCCTGCTGTGACCTGACAGCAAACTCCAGGCAGCCAGGACCGTCAGGTGGGGCTGGCTAAAGAAAAACAGAACTACCTTACGTTTCTATTTCCTGCCACTTTTTCATGAGAGGACCCAAGGAAACTTCCAGAACACATTTGTCCCCAGCAGGCTGGATCCAGGGGGTCTCAGTCTTGTCTGGAAGTGGCAGCCTTGAGGGCCGTCTGGGCCTGGGCCAGTGATACCAGCTGGCAGAGGGGTGCTCTGCGGTGGCTTCCGGGGGGCTGTGCCATCGGGGAACCTACCTGCCCCCTGTGGCTGGTGGTGCCGGCACAGAGCTGCCCACCCAGGCGGGCAGCGTTCCAGCCACCACGGGGCTCTCGCGTGGTTTGGGGAGCTCGGGGGAGGCCCCTGAGCGGCTCGTGGGTTTGCTCAGCAGCAGCAGGACGTAGAGCGATGCGCCTGGAGCCCGCACGGCTTGGATCTGACCCCTGCAGGCTCGGGACCAGACACCTTCCCCTACGGCCTCGGCCTCCTGGTGTGGGGGATGGGACTGAGGTGACCTGGGGCTGCGGGCACGTACACGGGGCCGGTGCACGTAGGACGTGCGTTGTGGGGTGACAGGCATCTAACGATGACTGATGCTGAGCGGACGGGCCCGCGCTTGGTGTTGAAGGTGGAGTGGGAGGTGTCTGTGTGTCCAACAAGCTCCCGGCGGCTGCGGCTGCTGCAGGCCTGGGCACCTGGGGGAGCCGCTGTGTGCCGCCCTCTGTGACTCACAACTGAGGTGGGGCTCCTGGCAGGGCTGCAGCCCACTCGCTGCCTCTGCACACAGGGGTTAGGACCTGATGCTCACCTGTCTCAAAGGTGAGGTCGCTGCCCCCCCCCGCCGAGGTATGCACCAGGCCGCAGCACCTGCGCGTGGACCTGGTGGCCTAGGGCAGGCGATGCCGGAGAGCTGGTCCCTTGGAGCCTGGGACAAACTGTAAAGCCACGAGGCGCCAGCTTGGGTGACAGCAAGTGCGAGCTCTTCCTGGTCTCCAGGCAAGGCCAGGTGCCCAGAGGTGACTTGCATACAGGTCAGGGCCTGTGACTGAGGCCCTGGGTGTCCAGAGGCAGTGCCAGGTGGGACAGATGCACCCGGAGAGCGCTCACTGGGGCACTCGCAGTTCCCAGGAAGGCCAGCGGAGGGCAGCAGAGCTTCAGTGGCGGGAGCATGGGGGGAGGTGCGGGCCTGGACCCATCTCTCTGCCTCTCCAGTCCCAGTGCTGGGCCGGGGCGGGCAGGGGTGGTGACCCACCTGGACCTTTCCTCCCTCACTTCTCTCAGGTGCCGTCTCCTCCTCTAGCAGCCTGACCTGGCCCCGTGGTCTGTGCAGGAGCGTCCTCGGGGCTGCCCCAGCCTTGACTGTCTCTATGGCCCTTGCGAGGCATTGCTGGCTCTCTGGCCTCGGGGACCCAGGGGATCCAGGTGCCTGCAGGGATGTGTCCCCAGGGCTGGCATGGGCCCACAGTCACCTCTGCCGACTTCTGGGTTGCCAGCCTTCTGTGGCAGAGGGGACCCCTCTGGAGGGTCTGGGGGTGGCCCCTGTGCCTGCCTCACCTGCCAGCCACCAGGGAGGTAGCTCAGACCCTGTCTCCCCAGGCGGGGGCTCTCTGGTCCCTTTGGAAGCGTGAGGCGCCCGCGTCTGACAGCTCCAGTGGGAACCTGGGAAGCGGGTGGCGCAGACCCATCCCCGGAGATCCATCATGGTTGAAAGACCTCGTACTTCTGTGGATATTCAACTTGCTTTACCTGTTTCCTCAGAAATCTGGGTTTCAGGTGGGCCCCCGCAGGGACCCCCTTGCCCAGCGTCAAGATACATGCTCGGGAAAAACCATTTTCAGGCTTCATTGTGGCAGAGGAAAGAGGGTGCCTGTCCAGAACCCTGCAGGCATCAGCCAGGGGTCCCGCGTTGCAGGCGGGGCCAGAGTTCCTGGGGGAACCTGGGGGTCAGAGGCCAGCTGGAAGTGGGCAGGCAGGGAGCTGAGATGGAGCCCAGATGCACTGGGGGTAGCTGAGGCAGCGCCACCCCAGTCCCCAGTGCCACCCGTGCCCCATGCTGTTCCTGACATGCGGCTGCTCTGACCTCCACGCCCCGAGTCTCCTTGGCCTTTGGCATCGTCTGTAGTGTGTGTTTTGGGGAGTGACCTATCCATCGCTCCCCTGTATTGGGATGCAAACTCCACGAGGACCAGGGCTTTGTATTATTTGTAAGTGACCTGTGCCCAGGATAGTGCGGGGCACATAGCGACACTAAGTCTTTTGACAGTAGGGACAGGAGGAGGAATGGATGGACGCCTGCCGCTGTGCCCGAGCCCCGGGGGGTGGGGTGGGGCCCCAGTGCCCTTTCCTTTCCCCTGCCCTCCCCCTGGCGGGGTGTGGGGCAGGTGTGGTTTTGGGGCTCTGTTCTGTACTCTCATAACATGGAAGAGGAGGAGAGTGAGGGGCGCCTGAGCTTCTGGGCTGGGTCAACATCGGGGAGGGTCCTGGGGACCCTTGGCCACCAACCGTGGCTGCCATGGAGGCGCTCTGTATAGGATGCTGTGCACACGTGTGAATCCTCACTTCTTTTTTTTTTGTGGTACTGGGGATGGAACCCAGGGGCTACCTCTGAGCTACACCCCAGCCCTATTTTTTATTCTTTCTTTCTTTCATTTATTTATTTATTCATTTATTTATTTATTTATTTTTATTTGTTTTTTTGCGGTACTGGGGATCGAACCCAGGGGCGTTTTACCTCCGAGCTCCCCGGCCCTATTTTTTATACTTGAAACCGGGTCTCACGAAGTTGCGGAGGGCCTCACTAAGTAGCTGAGGCTGGCCGCGAACCCAGATCCTTCGGTCTCCGCCTCCCAAGTACTGGGATTACAAGCGTGCGCCACCACGCCCGGCTTTATTCTTTATTTTGAAACAGGTCTCACTAAGTTGCGGCGGGCCTCGCTAAGTAGCTGAGGCTGGCCGTGAACCTGCGATCCTCCTGTCTCAGCCTCCCAAGTATTGGGATTACAAGTGTGTGCCACCACGCCACCCTCGTGCATCCCCACTTCTGTCTTAATGAAAAAGGAACCAGGGCTCAGAATATTGGGTGCCCCCCTCCCAGCATTAACACCCCACCCTTGTGCACACCTGGGCTGCCGCCTCCAGAATCCATAGCGTTGGCCACTGTGTTGGACAGATGGATTGCATGGGTGTTGGAGGCTGCCCACGGTCAGGAGCCACCCCACGAGGACCGGGGGACAAGAAGGGTATAGTCATAGGGTGTCAGAGTGACGGTGGCACCGTGGCCACGGTGACGTGATGGGCGGCTTACACAGTGGGGGGCATGCTGGGGACTGTGGCCACAGTCAGAAGTAGTAAGAGGCCAGGAAGCGCTGGGCCTGGAGGCACATGCCTGTAATCCCAGTACCTCACACGGTGGTGACCAAGCTCCAGTGCACACGTAGCAATGGTGGCCGTGAAGCAGGCCCCGCGATGGCCAGGGCTGGGCCGCAGAGACAGTCTGGTCCCCGTTGCTCGCTGTGGACATGCCACTGATGCAGCAGGACGGGCCCCCGGGGCTCCAGGTCCTGGTAGAGAAACGGCTGGCTCCTCAGGCCCCACGCAGGGCTCACAGCTGGCGCAGTCCCCCTGGGAAACCACCTCGCCAAGGGCGTTTTTGTGAGATGCCAGGAATGTGTTCGGGTGCTCAGGGCCGCCTGGTCTTGCTTTGCCATGTAACTAGAGCTCAGTGACTCCGCGTGACCACGGAATGCAGGACGGCCATCTCTGCTCCGGCCGGCGGCACTGGCCAGTGGAGGGGAACTCCAGGGCGGACACGAAGAGTGGGGGAGTGGACCCGGCTGAGGGCAGCGGGCCACGCCGGCCGAGCGGCAGGATGCGCTCCTTCCAGGTACCTTGGCGGGGTGCTGTCTTCTGTCTGTTTTTTTCTCCTAGAGCAAAATTCACTCTCATCCCCAACTGACTAGGAGCATGGCGGACAGCGTGCAGGCCGAGGCAGGAAGCAGGCCCGCGCGCCCTTCCCGGAACACGGTGCTGGGCGCCGTCCTGGTTCCTGGGACTCCAGAACGAAATGTGTCAGGCCGGTGGCTTTCAATGACAGGAGCATCATTGCCTTTGGAGGCCAGACGTGCAGGATCAAGGGGCGAGGGAGGGTCCTCCCCTGCTCCTGCAGCCTCCGTGCGTCCTGGTGGCCGTTGGCTTGTGGCCACATCCCTTTGCCCTCTGCCTCTATCGCACCTGGCTGCCTTCCCTGCGTGTCTCCGTCCAAGTTTCCCTTCTCTTACAAGGACGCCAGTGAGGTTGGGTTTGGGGCCCAGCCCACCCCAATATGACTCACATCTGAAAAAGCCCTATTTCTAGAGAAGGTCATATTCTGAGGTTCGGGGTAGACGTGAATTTGGGGGCCCGGGTCACCCAGGGTAGGTGGTGTCTCTCACAAGCGTCCCGCAGCGGGCAGCTTTTCTCCTTGCTGTGCACAGCCAGCGCCAGCCCCAGCCTGGCTCTCAGCGGCCACGTGCAGGCAGGAGAGGGCCGGGCAGCCGGGCGAGGACTCCAGGGCATGGCCAGTATGGCATCTGATCTCATTTCCAATCTTGCAGCTATTTGGCCTGCAGGAAGTCACTGTACCCTTCCGAAGCTCAGTTTCTATGTCTGTAAAATGGGCCCATACCTTACTCTGCCGCACTGACATCAGTTGCTGGTTCCTGAAGCAAATGGAGTTAATGGAGGTGGTTTGTGCAGACGAGGTGCTCAGACACGCCTGGGGCTGGTCCCAGCTCTGTCTCCTGGCCCTGTACATTTTGTACCTTGGTGGCCTTAACTTAGACCTGGAATAATGACAGTCCCTCCCTTGCCAGGCTGGGGTGAGGACAGAGAGGTGGGCACAGAGTCCTCCCGGGACCCACACAGACCAGCCTCCTGGAGGTGGGCTCTGGGTCCTGGCCTGCAGCAGGCGGTCAGGGGCTCCCGGGCACCTCGCTCCTTCCCACCATGGTCCTGTTGGTATTAGGAGTGGCCACTGCGGTCAAGATGAACCCGGTTACTGTTACGGTGACACATCACAGACATGGGACTGTGCCTGGCCTGGCAGCTCGTGTGGGGCTGGGGTGAACGGGTGGTATGTGCAAGGCTTCCCACGTAGACACATCCTGGAACCTTCCTCCCGGAGGAGGGCCGACAGGACGCCGGGCCTGGCAGCGTCACTCCCGTGTGTTTGTGGTAGGAAGGGCCCCGGGCCAGCGTGGCACCGGGCTGCCGATGCCCACACCTTGCCACCAAAAGCATCCTTCCCCGGCCTTGCTCCGTCTGGGGAGGAGGCCCGTGGCGAGTGAATGAAGTTTCTGTCGCTCTCATAGGACCCCCTTGTGGCCACACCACCCGACGCCATGTCAGCTGGCAGGGCCTGCAAACCCTCTGGCTTTCCATTTCCTCGGTCTGGGCCTCTCTCTGTCAAACGGCTAATGATCCCCGAACAAACAGGGCAGTGTCTTGGGAGCTCCCGTTGGAAGGCCCCACCGTGGGGCTTTTGTAACGTGAGCCGAGGCCCCTGGGGTCGGGGTTTCCATGGCTCGCTGGGGCGCACCTGTGGTCAGCCCCCGCCCCGTGCCCTCGTCTGGTGTAAGACAACTCCGGCCTTGCCCGGCCCCTGGTACCCCGGCGCTCATTCACCTGGCACAGGGGGCAGCGATTAACCAAGAAAGGGACTTTTGATCTCAGGAGGCCGGCGCTTCTGCCAAGAGCCCCAGACGTCGCTGCCTGGCTCCAGCCGAAGCCAGCCCTCAAAGGGCAGTTCCTTCAAGAGAAGCCACTGGGAAACACCTTTGAAAAATGGCTTTATGCGGTGGGCTGGAGGGCGGGAGACCTCGCCCCAGGCTCCTCCTTGGCTACCCGCCTGGGTCCCAGGACGTGGGGCCATATGGCAGGTTTAGAAATGAAGCCAGGGCCTGACATTCCTGTGCGGTGGCCCCGGAGGCCCCGATGCCAACAGCCTGGTCCCCGTCTCTGCCAGCCCTGCCTGCATCCTCGTGAACCTTCCCTGCACCGGGGTTTCGGGGGGCCGGTGGGGGGGCTTCCACACCCAGCTAGCCTGCAAGCTTCTGCAGTGGTAAAACTTAAGTGAAAAGCCCCGCCGGGCCCTCTGCTTTAGCGATGCTCCGCCAGCCGCTTCTCTGGCTCCCAGCGTCCGGATGGGGACTTTATTTAATCAGCCGTATACTGATTATCTTTAATAAGGCCATCGTGAACATTTCCTCGTAAGCTGGTTTTAAGGAAATGTTTGTGCATTAAGCATTTTCCCACAGTGGGGAGACAATGTGCCGTCCTCTGCCAGAGATCACATTCGCCACCCTTGGCGTCCCTGGTGCTGGAAGGTGACCTGGAGCCCAGCCAGGCCGCGGCTGCCAAGTGTCCTCCATTGATCACTATCAGGATGCATTTGATTAATATCTGACATGGACCGAGGCCTGTGCCTGGCTGGCCCTGAGCCTCCCGCTGCAGGGGCTCCGCGTGCAGGGTCTGGGGGGGCGGCTGGCGGCGGCGAGGCTGGCGCAGGGGCCTCGGGCAGGTGGCCTGGGCGACAGTACCCGGCTTGGCCGCAGCCGTGTGAACCAGCCGCCCAGGCCTGCTCTCAGCTCTTGGAAGCGCTTCCTCTGCCCAGCTCCGTGTGCCCGGCAGGGCCTTCTGCATTTCCAGTTTAGCCAGATCCACGGAGTAAAACCCAACTGTGCAGGTCCTGGAGCCCTACGGTGGGAAGGTGCCTCTGGGCGATTCTCTGAGCCCGCAGGCTGGGGCGGGGGTGGGGAGGTTGTCCAAGCTTCCTGTCCTCTGTACGCTGTCCCCAGTAGGCCACGGCTTCTGGGACCCAGTGCTCACCTGCTGCAGAGTGGTTGGGATGGGACTGCGGTGGTGTCTGGCTGTGTGGGAGCCCGCCACAGAAAGCCAGGGAGGGATTAGCAAATAGCAGAGAGGGGTTTCCAGGGAGCCCGCCTCTGGGTGGGAGCAGGAAGAGTCCCACTGTAAAGGGTTGCAAAGGGGACTTCGGGGTGGGAGAGGGAGAGCCCCGGCGTGGTAGGAGCGGCTCAGGCACACTGCTGGGAGGGGACCTGGCGGCCCCCACTCCCGGAGCTCACCTGGGACAGGTCCCAGGGTCTGTCAGGTGTTGTCCCCCAGGGCTTGGAGTGCAGTGTCAGTGCCGGGGTCCCTCATGGTGTGTCCCCCAGGGCTTGATGTATAGTGTCAGTGCCGGGGTCCCTCACGGTGTGTCCCCCAGGGCTCGGTGTGCAGTGTCAGTGCCGGGGTCCCTCACGGTGTGTCCCCCAGGGCTTGGTGTGTAGTGTCAGTGCGGGGGTCCATCACAGTGTGTCCCCCAGGGCTCGGTGTGCAGTGTCAGTGCCGGGGTCCCTCACGGTGTGTCCCCCAGGGCTTGGAGTGCAGTGTCAGTGTGGGGTCTGTCACGGTGTGTCCCCCAGGGCTTGGAGTGCAGTGTCAGTGTGGGGTCCCTCACGGTGTGTCCCCCAGGGCTCGGTGTGCTGTGTCAGTGCCGGGGACATAGAGGACAGCCCTGCTATCCAGGTGCCGTGCTGTGAGTGTTTGCTGAGCATCTTGCCAGCCCCGGATGCTGAAGTGACCGTGCGGGCACAGCCCAGATGTTGCCTGGGGTGCCCTGCGACCTCTACTTGGGAGGATTGCACCTGGCCACACCCACAGCCCATCTTCCACGCACCTTCTTACCTGTGCAGCCTCCTGGCCCAGGTTGTCCGGCACCTCGGAGTCATCAGCATGTGGGGTCTAGCTGAACCTCCAGGCACCTTCGGGATCTAGATCCCTTCGCTTCCTTCTCTGACAGAGCTCCTGGCAGGGTCTGCGGCAGACCTGCAACACACCTGCTGACTCACCTGCTGACACACCTGCTGACACACCTGCTTCTCTGCCCCCGCCCCTCTGCTAGGAATCCAGACATGGCCGCCCACCGCCCATGGGGACGAGCCCCGCCCACCGTCCAGACACTGAGGCTGCGGCTCCTGCCTGTCACCGCCCTGGGCCACACTGCCCAGCCTCAGGCCCTTGGGCCAGGATGTTTGTCCTGTGTGAGTGGGGGTTCCAAAATACATCCAAGACCTGACCCCCCAGGGCGTGACCCTCTGTGAGAAAAGGGTTTTTATAGGTGTAGCAAGTGGGGTGGTTAGGGTTTGCGTACGGTTTGTCCCCTGAACTCACGTTGAAGTTTGGTCCCCGTGGAGAGGCGTTGCAGGAGGAAACTTGATCTGAGGATGGCAGAGGTGGGGCCTTGGGGTGATCAGGGTGCAGTGAGGTCATCAAGGTGGGCCCTGGGGTTGAGTCTCAGTGACTCTAAGAGGGAGCGAGACCTGACAGACAGACACGCTCCCTGTCTCTTGCCATGTGATGCTCTGTGCCGCCTCAGGACTTTGCCAGCAAGAGGACATCACCTGATAGGTCCCTTGTCCTCTTTCCAGAACCATGAGCCAAGGTAAACCTCTTTTTTTTTATAACTCATCCAGTCTGTGGTATTGTGTTATTGGCAACAGAAGATGGACCGATACAAAAGAACCTCAAGATGAGATCATCCTGGGCCTAAATGTAATGACCAGTGTCCCATACGAGACAGAAGAGTTGACAACATAGAGGAGGGGGAGGCCGTACAAAGATGGAGGCAGGGATCGAGTGATGTGGCTGTGAGCTGGGGAGCACCAGGAGCCGCCAGCACTGGAAGAGACAGGAAGGACCCTCCCCTAGGGCCTTTGGAGATGCCGTGGCACTGCCCACGTTGATTGCAGACTTCTCCCCTCCAGCACTGTGAGAGAATCCACACCACTGTTTCAGGCCACCCAGTTTGGGCTCATTTGTTATAGCAGCCCCAGCAGACTCATACACATTCTTTGGGTTGACAAGCCTTCCTCGTTCTTTGGCATCTTTCAGGTCTCAACTAGACCCACTTTCTTTCTTCTTTTTTTTTTTTTGGCGGTACTGGGATTGAATCCAGGGGCGTTCTACCTCCTAGCTATACCCCCAGCCCTATTTTTTATTCTCTCTAAGGGTCTCACTAAGTTACAGAGGGCCTCACTAAGTAGCTGAGGCTGGCAGCAAACCTGGATCCTCTGGTCTCAGCCTCCCAAGTACTGGGGTTACAAGTGTGCACCACCACACCCAGCTAGACCCACTTTCTTTTCTTTTCTTTTCTTTTATGTTTTTATTGGTGCATTGTAGTCTCACATCACAATGAATATCAGTTTGGTGTTAACATACATGCACACAGCTCTTGGTGTCCCTCCCCCCTTGTCTCCCCCCCACATGTAGCACTGAGAAAGATGTTGGTATAATCTCATATGTACACATTGTTTATGATAGTAATTCCATAGATTCACTTCTTTCTTGCCCTTCCCCTTCCCTTGTACCCCTTCCCTTGCACCACTGAGGGTTCTCTGTTGTCATTGGAGACCCTTTTGTGTCCCCACTACTCCCTAGGTTGCGCATATTAATGAAAACATATGTCCCTTTTTTTGTGATTGGCTAGTCTCACTTAACATAATGTTCTCCAGATCTTTCCATTTTCTTGCAAATGCTGTTATTTTGTTCTTCTTTATTGCTGAGTAGAATTCCATTGTGTGGATTTCCCATAATTTTTTAATCCATTCATCTGTTGATGGACATCTAGGTTGGTTCCATAATTTGGCCACTGTGAATTGTGCTGCTATGAACATGGGTATGCATATATTACTGTAGTTTTCTGGTTTCAATCCCTTTGGTATGATACCCAGTAGTGGAATAGCCGGGTCATAT
>PVJS01018618.1:0-34671 GCA_004027185.1 Glis glis | reverse complement strand
GGTCTCACGAAGTTGCAGAGGGCCTCACTAAGTAGAGAGAGAGAGAGAGAGAGAGGGAGACAGGGAGACAGGGAGAGAGAGAGAGAGAGAGAGAGAGAGAGAGAGAGTTCGCGCGTGCGCACACGCGTGCACGAGCTGAGGCGGGCCGCGAACCCCGATCCTCTGGTCTCCACCTCCCAAAGTACTGGGATTACAAGCGTGCGCCACCACACCCGGATGTTTTGCCCCTTCTAAAATGACATTTGATCCTGGCCTGAGAGGAAATATTTTTATCTTTAAATACTAAAAGAAAAAAAAGGTAAAGTTAGTTTTTTGGTATGTTTTAAAATATTTTTAAATACAGGGACAACATATGTATTTACTTTACATGCTTTTTCACTCTTGAGCTACCATATTAAAAATGACACACGTTTAGCCTTTATAGCAATGGGAAGGGAAAGTAGAACATTCTATTAGCTAACATTCTATTAGCATAGAAGCAAAACCTGGGAGTGGATTACCCATGGCTATCACTTTCCTTATGGAGACTCCTGAGAAACCCACATATGAGCCAAAAGAAGACCCATAAGCTGGAGTCCCCTATTACTTAAGAATTTCTTTCAAATCAGAAGCAGCTCACAGTGTTGGGTGTTGGATGTCTTGCCTGCCTTCACCATTCGAAAGATGAAGTGTAGGTTTCATGGAGAAATGAAACTGGGTCTCAGGAGAGAGAGGGTTAACTGCACGGGACTTAGACTTTTAATATAGCAGTGAGTCATGGAAAAATGCGGAGACTGGTTCTTGCTTTAGTTCTGCTGTCTCCAAAAGCAGCTCTATTTGATTGTCCTGCAGCTGATGTAGCACTGTGTGTCAGAGGAGCTAAATAACTTCTATAACTCAAAAGCAGATTTTTTTTTTCATGTTGAGAAACTTGTTTAAATGCCAGAAGACCTCTGGGCACAAATACAAAATTTGAAAGCACTTTGCATAAGAGAGAGGAAAGATAAGTAACCCCCCCCCCCAAAAAAAAAAGAATTGTGAGAAAGGGTATCTAAGGAAAAGCAGGTTTCTTCTAGTGAACATCAGGTAGATGGTGAAACCTAAGGACTGCCTCTTAAATCCACCCTACTAGGTGCATTGCCACTGTTAAATGGATTGTTAAAACTGTGCTGATGGCTCAAACCTCTGTACCCAATGCACTGGGCTATGTCATCCAAAAATTTAAAAGTACAAAACACTGTTCATAACAGAAGTTCTCACAGACTTTTGGCCTCTCTATTGCTGGCATCATACAAAGCTAGAACATGCAGGGTTTGGGGAACGTGGCCTCTTGATCAGGCCTGTGACCAGGGCTTTCCCTTTACACTCTTGTTTATTCATTTCTTCACCAGAGCCAGACTGAGATCGCCCCCGTAGCTACTGCAGCATTTCTACCAGATGCGACAAATCACAGGGGTGTATTTTGACTGCTACTCTGCCATGTGAACTAGAGAAACACTGAAACCTTTTACCAGGCCCAGTGCTTCCTCTTTGTTTTCCACATTTCCCCCAAATGTCTGTACACTGCTCCCAAGAATTCTTCTTTTCATATTCTAGTCTTCTTCCCTCCTCTAGATTAAAAGGTTAAATAAAGCTTATGCTGATCAAATGTTGATATTAATTAGAAACAATTTTGTACCTCTACTATATATTTTGGCATTGCCATTTCAGCACTGTGGCTGACTCGAAGTCTGAGAAACTATTTTAATGCAAGAGAAACAAACACTAGAAATTGTTTCTATGTAGGTTATTACAAGATTCTGAAAATGGCCTGATCGTTTTCATTAGTATATCCAGACAACTGCATTCTTGTTTCACTCTGAATAAAACTTCTACTAGAATTTGTAAAATATAACACAAAAAGTGCTTTTACACACACTTGCACACACACCTTAATTCCCACTAATCTTTGACAGCCTACGTGAAAGTTCTCTTTGCACTTCTCTTTATCCACCATCATTGTTAAAATGCCTGATCATAACCAAAAGTTGCTTTCAACTTTTTAGTCACTTGAGAGAAGGCAGCAGTACCAGCATGAACTTCAAGCAACTTTTGAAAATCTGTTGCCCTCATTTTCCTCCACCAATCAACCTAAAATTACCAGTCATCAACTGTCCATAAAAAAATTACAAATTTTCTAACATTCACTTTATTCATTCAAATATAGATTTGTACTTTTTTTAAAAAGCATATTATTCCACTATTACTCATTTGTTTAACAGTTAGAAAATGCCCCATATACTTAAGGACTTGTATTACATTTGCTGAATAACTGTTTCAGGTCAAAAGAGATTGCCCTGAACGCCCCAGCTGAGGCAGAAATCACTGCTTATAACCCAACGGGCTGTGGATCTTGTACATGAACTGCCTTATTCTCAGCCCAAGAGACAGAATTCGGCAAGCACAAAGTTGACTTTTGCTATAAGAACAATAATTGTACTACTAAAGCCTACAACTTTTATAATAAGGAAAACCTGACCAAAAAAAAAAGGGTCAAAATTTGAAGCTCAATATCAGCCTTGTTTGGCAATAGAGCCAATCCTCCATAATCCATGGAAATGGTAAAGTGGGGAGAGAAGGGAACAGCTCCAAAACTCATTTTAGCAATGTTCCAACAGTTTTAGTCATCAGAGCGCCTAACAAAGGGCAGATTTAAGGCTCTTCCTCAATTCTCAGCCCACCCTGGAGGTGAGGTGAGAGAAGGGAGGGGAGCAGGGGAGGGAAGAGGGGAGGGCTGGCTAGAGATTCTCTTTACTCTCCCTTCACTCAGGAAAAAAACAAAAAACAAAAAGACAGAGGGGGAGATTAAGACAAACACAAGGCTACAAAGAGGGAGAGTGATGAGTGTTTTGAAGTGATTTGCATCCTTTTAGAAGACCTAGAGTAAAAGGAAAGTCCTCCTGAAAAGCACAAAAACACTGTCCCACCTCATTTTTTCCAGGGACAGATTCATTAAGGCTGAGAATTAACCCCAACAGAAGACTCCTTGCTGATCTATCCATGTATAGTAATAATAATCACTTTACAATTTAACGATTACTTTATGAGTTCTGAGGCAAGAGAAGTACTAAAGTAAAACGAGACTGATTTTTCAATCAATGAGCTACAAATTGAAGACTGAACAAATTGTTCTAAAAACAGACAAAAAGATCAAGGTAGGCAATAATCCAATTAATATTGTCATTTCTAAACATTCTTATTTCCCAGTAAAATAAATTCTTCCTTTGGAATTATCTATAGAGTCACTTGATAAGACATACAAGAAAATCAGTCTCAATACCTGGAAGATACTACCTTATTTTTGACCCAGTCTGGAAAGGACCCAACATGATTCAATATGTTCATCAAATTTGACTATGAATAACTATAGGCTAAATAAAAATAATGACAAGGTGCTATGCAAAACCCTAGACTATCCAACACTAATGAAATCAAAAGATGACACTGGCCTCTGAAGGAATTATCTCATATGCTGTTTTATTAATCCCAACGTCTCAAATAATCAATTTGAAAAGAAAAAATCAATTCTACAAAGTCTTTGATTAATATTATGAAGTCCTAGAAAATTCATAAAAGACCATGATGAGGGTTAAAAAAGCCCTCTATAAGCAAGGTTAACCATACAAGTTCAGGTCTTCAGCTTAAAAGACTCTATGGTCAGCCAGATCTAGTGGTACATGTTTGTAATCCCAGTACTTGGGAGGCTGAGACAATCCTCTTGTCTCAGCCTCCTAAATACTGGGATCACTGGTGTGCAACATCGTACCTGGCTCATACTGTGAATTTTATACTCCAGAGTTCTATACATCTTGCTTTGTAGATTATAAAAACATAAAATGTAAATGCTTAATGAAATTTTACCATCATTCCTTCAAGGAAGTTGGATTATAAGGAACTTTTGTATATGACCTATTAGATTTTACTATATGACCTCTTTCTTTAACATGTATATTTCTTAAAATAAGCACATTTCTTTTGTTGTAAGATGAGAAGATTTTTAAAAAGTAACAGAAAAAAGGTGTAAGTATTTGGAAATATTCTTCATGGGTGGAAGAAACTTGATTGAGTTATTACAAAGGAGTTAGAGTAAGAAATCCCATGAGCTCCATTTTCAACTTTATTTCTCAGAAATTATTTAACCTAAGATAACCTCAGACACAGACATTAAAAGATTTGCCTACCTGGAAAATTAGGGAAGTTTTCCAACTTGAATGTACCCCCCCACCAAAGGCAGTGGAGGGAATGTTTTTCAACTGCTTTTGCTGTGGTCTTAAAAGAACTGTGTTTATTATCTTAATAGACCAGCCAAATACTGTTAAGTAGTAATTCAAGAGTTATTAACAAAATAAACATAGATTTTAAATATACTATCTATATATGGCTAAAATGGTATACATATGTTATAAAATCCTTTTATAATACTTGTGATATTTTAATTCTACTCAAATAGCAGCTCTGGAAGGTATAAAAAAAGGTAGTGTCCATCCCTGTAGGAGAAGCAAATCTTGAAATCTCTAGAAATGAAGATTTTGCAACTTGCTCACACTCATCCTCAAGGCATCTTGCTGTTTTGTGGGTTACATTCTCCTAAGCATCTAGCTGATGTCTTTCCTGCTAGGATTTCAGTTCTGACTCTTATTTGGTCACTCTCCTGGTAGACTAAAGACAGTAATGAAGTCTTGCGTTGAATGATTGAGGGATTTCATTCACACTCACTGGTTGCATTGAATGCAGGCTTTAAGAAGACAAGTTGGAAAAACAAAACTAATATTTCTTTCTTTTTCTTATTTTCTTTCATTCCGTTTTAAAACACTTCAGTTCTGAAAATTAACTATAGAAAGCTAATTCCACTTTTCAAGTTACAAATATTAAGGCATAAATTTAAGTTGAAGAGTTTTACCTAGTACTAGATACTCTTCTTCTTCTTTTTATGGTAGTGCTAAGGGATAGAACCCAGGCCCCGTCCATGCTAAATGAATGCTTTCCCACTGAACTATATCCCCAGCCCCAGATATCAGTTTTTCCTCCTTTCTAACCAAAATCTTTATTACAGAGTTATATGTATTACAACAGTTTCTCTTGAAGTTCACTGAGCTTCTCTAAAATAGCTATTTTGAATTCTTCATTGGGCATTTCATACATCTCCATTTCTTCGGGGCTGGTCACTGGTACTATATTGTCCATTTGGTGACATCATGTGTCCCTGACTGTTCTTGCTCCTGTGGTCATGGGTCCATGCCTGCATGTCTGAAGAAACAGGCACTCATTCCAGTCTTCACAGACTGGCTTTATCTGGAAATGTTCTTCAATGGTAAGCATGAACAGAGATTCTGGGCAGGGTATCTAGTGTGATCCCTAAGCCTGAGGTTGCCATGGCATTGGGCTGGAATCCTGTGTCTGCAGTGGCTGGCACGGCACTGGGGTATGCATGAAGATGGTGGCTGTTAAGGTCTGCCTCCACTGTAGTTGACCAGAGGTGATGCAGCCTGGAGATTAAGTTTGCCTCAAAGGGGCTTTGGGACCCTACTTGGCACCAGGGCAGGGCAGGAAGCCTGGGATCAGAGATGAGAGAGGTCTGCCCAGTGCTGGGTTTTACTGTGCTGGGCTTGGGGTTAGGGCCCAAGGCAAACTCCCATGCTCACTTCCCTCTCTTTCTACTAAGTGGACGGTCTCTCTCTCTCTTTACAGCGCCGCCTAGGGCGATGTCCATAACATAAAACTGTTCTCCCTACTCTCTTTAATGCAACTTTTCTATTTTACTACAACCAGGTACTGTGATTGCTTACCTGGTTTCCTTATATCTTGGTGTAATAGGAGTTCCTTTAAAATTGGGGGATTTAAAGGAAGACCCAGTCGTTGTCTCGACTGACTTCATTTTGTTCTTCTAACCTAAGTTATTTTGCTGTCCCAGCTCTCTGCAGGCAATCATAGCCTGACAGAAACTGCTATGTATATGTAAACCTCTTGGCTCCCTGCTTTTGCCCTTCCCTATATAATCCTGGGGCTACTGTCCGAACAGGGAAGACAGTTTTCTACACCAACTATCTTCCTGGTCTGGTCCAAAATAAACCCTTCCTGCTTCATCGTCATTTTAATCTGTGAAAGGGCAGTTGTTGACATTGCAGTTTCTGCAGGGGATCCCTCAAGAGTCCTATTCTACCATCTTGCTCTTTCCTCTTCCCTGGTACAAGAGAAAACACAGCTTGAGGTTCATGCCTGTGTAAGATTATCTTGTTTCCTTTGAGTTACTTCCAAGTATTTGTCCTTCCCCGTCAGGTAATCTTTACAAAAATTCCTGTAAGTAGACAGTGGATGCAGGGAGTACTTGGGTGCCTGAGATAAAGGACAAGAGCATCCACAAGGGTGTCATGCCTAGTTCCGTACTCTGCCTTTCAATTCTTAATCATCTTGAAATTCTTAATTTCTGAATGTGAGTGGCAAATGTTCATGTTGTTCTCGGGCCACAAACCACATAGCCTTTCTGTCACCTTGTCTTTAATGCTTACTCCCCGCCCCGTCAATTAAGTAATTTCTAGAAGGGCTTCAAACGCAATAAAATCAGGGCTCCATGTCCTTCCTTGGGTTTTTTCCATTCTTGCTGTTTGCGGAGAAAGAAGGTTATCATAGCACACATAGCGCACTCAAATGCAGTCTCATTTCCCACCTCTTTATTGTTTATGCTAACCTCTTCAGTCTATGCTTCACGTATAGAACATCTTCCTATTCACTGAGGAGTCAGATGCCTTTTGATATCTTTTTTTTTTTTTTTTTTGCGGTACCGGGGATTGAACCCAGGGGCATTCTACCTCCGAGCTCACCCCCAGCCCTATTTTTTTTTATACTTTATTTTGAAACCAGGTCTCACAAAGTTGCAGAGGGCCTCACTAGGTAGCTGAGGCTGGCCACGAACCCGGATCCTCCGGTCTCCACCTCCCAAGTACTAGGATTACAAGTGTGTGCCACCACGCCCGGCTGCCTTTTGATATCTTCTAAAATATCTTCCGCATCATGCTTTGCCCCCTAGCTCCCTTGCTCCTGCTTAAAACAAATTTCTTAGAATGAAGAGATCAATTTTATGGATGGGAGGACCAACTCCCTGAATGACTGTAAGCCAAGTTAAGGCAACGACAACAGCAAGTGAGTGAACTTGCCAGCTCGCTAATCCCGACGCATCCTCGGCTTCTGCATTGGGTTTGATGTGTCTCTGTCTCCTCTGTCCTGCGCTGATTCTGGCTGTTGGAACCAAAACGCTGTAACAACAGTAAGGATAGTAATGTGTGTGGAATGTTCATCAATACGTTTTGGCCTTGAAATCACACCCTTGAGCACAAGGGGGAGCTTAGGCTTGACATAGTCTTCCAAAACTGTGTGTGTGCACATGCATGCGTGCATGCATGTGGTTCAACTGTGCGTAAAATGCGTGTGCACACTGGTCAGTCTTTTTGATTAACTTCAAGTGAACTGCAAGGAAATGCATGAGGTCTCTCTGGCATTTTCTGCTTGGGGCAGGCGCTCCTGGCGCTGAGGTGTTGGCATAGAGCTGTCCTTCCAGGAGAAAATCCAGCTCCTCCAAATGACCGGGGGCCCTGCAGCCAGGATTTCCTCGGCTATTATGATTATAACTTCACTACCAGCTGCGCTGTCACCAGCCTAGGTCAACATTCCCACACCACCCAGAAGGAGCATGTTCTGTTAGAGTTTCAGGGGGAATCAGTGCCTTTGTGAAAGAGACCCTCCCAAAGGGAAGGCTGGAAAAATGAGCCAGCAGCAGTAACCGGGGTCTTTTGAAAACTAGGTTTTAAAAGGCCTCCCTTTCCTTCCCATTCCATCTGTTCTCTAACCCTTCCATTAACCCCCAGAGCCTCTTGTTCTTGCTCCTGTCCCCAGAACTTAAGCAAGAGACAAAAGACACTCTTACTTCCTTACAAGTCAAGAAAACTGGAATGGACTGGAGTGTGGCAAAGGCAAACCTGAGGAGGAAAATTAATAACCCTCCACATGACCTGGACAGACAGACACTGCAAGTGATCATGAGTCATCGAATAATTCCAAAATGAGAAAAAGAGGCAAACAGTTTTAAAATTGGGTAGAATTTAGAAATGCCGGAATGCCCACATAATCACCGAGCTTGCTGCCTGCTGAGGAAGCACATTTCTGATGCATGTCATTTTTTAAAAATATCTGGATTCAAACCCAACTATACTGCTAAGTTAACCTGTTGCATGAGCACCCAAATCCAAAGGATTAAGAGACAAAATTACACCAATTGCATTTTTTTTTCCTTGTGAATTTCACATTAGAGGTTTAGTGGACTGATTTATAATTTGTCACCTTTTGTCTTTTTCAGCAGTGTGTCATTAAGTCTTTAATTTGGCGTTTCCTGTAGTCTCTAGTAGGATATATGCTATTTTAAATCCAAGGATTGCAGACATAGACGGTGGGTAAAGATCTGTGAACCATAAGTAAATTCTTATAAGGAACATACAAAAAAGATTGTTCTTCAGTCAGACTTAAGCCATTACTTTTTTCTAAAGAAGAAAAGGCACAAGTTAAGAAAAAGGCACCCTCAAAGACCTTCTGCCCAAATGTGCATCTCCATGAAGTTTCCTGCTGAGTGCCTATGAATGCACCGAGATCTGGGAAAAGGATCCAAATAGGATTTCAAACATCCAAAAATTTTAACTCAAACATTTAGGTATTTCACCATGCTGCTATTCATTCATTCACTGATTTTTTTTGTCTTAGTTTAAAGAGATGCTAAACAAAAGGAGGCAAGCTCTACATGTATTTACATTCCAAAACTAAGCTCCCCTCACCATCCCCCAAGTCTGTCATCCCTTCACAGCTAAACAAACCGTAAAGTCTAGCCCTAAGTTGGGGAAGAGAAGCCACAAACATGGTAAGAAAGTTTCTCCCTTTTCTTTAACAAAGCAGAACTAAATTCCCATAGTGATTAATCTGTTCTAGTTCTCGGGGTTTTTTTATGATTTGCACACTTTTAAGACAATGCATGTAAACTAAATTAAGGAACTCGAGACCAGAGTTTTTATCAATTTGGCACTATTGTATTCTTTATTCTTCCACAGTTTTTGGTTAATGAAATGCTTATGGCATCTTCACTACTAAATTTAGTGGAAAAAAATCAACCTAATTTATAAAATCTATCAATTTTATGATTATAAAGTACACGATACTTTTTGAGTCCCTTAATGAGATAAAAATTTACATTAAAAGTTATAATGTCCTTAAACCCAGTTGAAAAATATGTTATCTAATAGTAAAGTTGTTCAAATGACTTTATTTATGAACTTATTCATATAGGTCAAAGGTAAGTAAACTGATTATTGTTTAAGTAGGTTCACAATTGCTCAGAGATAAGACCAAAGTAATTAATTCCCTGGTATTCCTTATCTTGTGAGGCACTGCATTATTATTTTTGGAAGCATTATCTTACCAAATATTATTTTGGAAGTATTATCTTACCAAATATTATTTTGGAAGCATTTTCTTAGTTGAGAATCTTCATACCAACTTCAAGTAGTGCCTTGGTAAATCTGCAGAGAGCTATATCTATAAATCTATTATTTGTTAAAAGATTTCTTAAAAGCCTTCAATTAATACAGGCTGAACAGTGGAGTATACTGAGACCATAAAGTCACTGAATTATCTAAATCTCTGAATGTGTTTACAAATTCTCAAATTTAGATTTTCTGTACATACATAATTCCAAAATTATAATGAGCTCCTAAATTTGAAAAAGAAATGTGTATATTAAAGATGAGATTCTAATGCTCATTCCAACACACTCCTCCATAAACATGTACACTTGATTCTGTCAAAAATCCAGAAGAGAAAGTAGTATTTCTAATTGGGCTGTTATAAATTGAAGCATGAATTTAAGCACTGTCTATCTTCATTTAAAAAGCCAGACTTATAATTTCACTGTTTTTCACAAAATACCCACAAAAGCATTAAACCCTTTCATCTGCAGCACACTTTGCAATTATTCTCTTCTTCTCACATCTGAAAAGCAAATTAGCAGTTCTCAAATGTGATGCTACAACACCAGTCAAAAATGTAAGCTTTGAGCTTTGTTAAAACTAGTCTGACAAAAACTAAATATATCTATAGATCTAGAAGAAATGTAACTTAAAAAACTAAAGTAAACATGAAAAATATTAAAGTTACTTATAAACGGGAAAATTATCCATCTAAAATATTAACATGAGACATTAAAAAACAGTGGTGCCCTTCTCCTCCCCACCGGGTCAGTGGAGACTGGGTGGGGAAACTGGAGTTGCACCCAGGCAAGGAGGTATCCATCTCATTCCACATAGGAGCAGGGTCCCGGGAGGCCTACTGGAGCATGATTGCAACACCACCCAGCAGTAACATGGCCAATCTCTAGCTTCCTGCAGAGCAGCCAGCCAGGGTAGCACCAGCAGAGATCCAGTGTGTGGGGGGGTGAACTCCCACCCCTGCAAGCAATGAAGTCAGCTTCCCCCACAACTGTCAATGAAGACCTAAGGGGAATCTGCACTTCCAACTCTATTCAGCAGTAAAGAGGCAGAGCGGTATCAGAAGACAACTACTGAACAGAAGACTTAAAAAAGACCAATCTAGAGTTTATAAAATCACAGTCAAAATGTCTAAGATTCAAAGGAAAATCACTTGTTATGGCAAGAACTAGGAAAATCTCAACTTGAATGAGAAAAGTCATTCGAGAGACACCAAGACAACACAGATATCAGAATTATCTGTCAAGGACTTTAAACCAGTCATCGCCAAAATGTTTAATGAGTAATTGTAAAGATGCATGAAGCCAGGCATGGTGCCACATGCTTGTAATCCCAATACTTGGGAGGCTGAGACAGGAGGATCATAGGTTTGAGACCAGCCTCAGCAACTCAGCAAGGCCCTCTGTAACTTAGTGAGACCCTGTTTCAAAATAAAAGATAAAAAAATTAGGACTGGAGGTGTATCTCAGAGATAGAATGCTCCTGAACTCAATCAGTAGTATCACACCAAAAAAAAAAGAGGAAAGAAAAAGATGCATGAAACAAAAGAAAAAATAGAAAGTATCGGTAAATAGAAAACCAAACATAAATTTAGAACTGCAAGATGTAAGTAAATACAACACTCAGTGAGTGGACTCAGCAGTGCAATGAAGAGAACAAAGAAAAGGTTCGGTATGCTTGAATTTCTTCAATAGAACAATAGAAATTAACCAATCTGAACAATAAAGATAAAATAGTCTGAAGACAATCAACAGCTTCAGGAACCTGTGGGGTAATAACAGAGCGATTGCATTAATGTCCTGGAGAGGGTGGGGCTGAAAATTTTCCCAACTTTGGCAAAAGACATAAACCTACAGGTTCAAGAAGCCGTAAGAATCCCAAGCAGTTGGTAAACCCAAGAAAAATCCATGCCCCCCCATCCATACACATCATAAACTTCTGAAAAACAAAGACAAATAAAAAGCTTGTAAACAGTGAGAGAGAAACTAGACCTTACCTCCAGAAAAAAATAAAAAATCATTCCAATGACAGAAAATTTCTCATCAGAAACCATGTAGTGTGGGCGAGAAGGAAGCGAAACAACACTGTAAAAGGCTGAACGAAAAGATCTTTCAACCTAGAATTTTACCCATAGTGAAAATAACCTTCAGAACACAGGGGGAAAACAGGTCTTATTTTTCTTTTTGGGGTGTTCTACCTCTGAGCTACACCACCAACCCTTTTCATTTTTTATTTTGAAAAAGGGTCTTACTAAATTATGCCCAGTAGCTTAGAACCTGTGATCCTCCTATCTTAGCCTCCCAAGTACTGGGATTCCAGGTATGTGTCACCACACACAGTTGATTATTTACATTTAACTTGAATACCTAACAATAACACCCCGTTATTTAATAGTCCGGATAAAAAAAATTCCCAGTGTCAAGAATACATATGTGTGTGTGTGTGCAAACACATGTATGTACACCTATAGCTTATATAAATACTGAAAGAGTAAAAGATAACATTAAATCCAGAGCCTTTTGAAGGGCCATTCAAAGGGTGAAATGTATTCTTTGCAAGAATTTACTAAATAAGTTAACAAATGAACAATCATTTTATGAAAAGTTAAGCAAAGTGATACAAAAATGATAAAGATAGGGCATATATGTATACTTGTATACAGTATGTGTGTTTAATGTTACATGTACATATTTTTTAAAAATATAAATTTTCCTTTATTTTTTTACTTAAACCAATAAAGATAAAAAGAAGGACTAAATCCCAGGCTGATTTGGTATCTACAGAAAAACGAGAGCACTTTCCTGCCACTAAATGGAAATGATCCTTGGATAAAACAATTCCTTCTTTGTGCTGCAAATGGAAAGTGAGGACAACAACGGAAAACTTAGGTTCACCCTCACCTGAGCGCTCTTGTACCTGCGAGCTGAATACACATGTGATATGATTATAGAGGGACAAAGGGGAAAAGCAAACATTGGTCATGTATTGAAAGCATTCCCCCTGCCAAGAACAGCAAACCTAATATCATGGCTTATGAAGGAGATTCTGTGTGGAAACAGATTTTAATTCAATTTCTTAAAATTAATTGGAACCTTCAACAGAAGATGTTAAGTTGATATAGAACCCGAGGCAAATTTCTAATATATCATGATCACATTTTCATGAACAAAGATTTCAAAACTGCAAAGTGCATGACCAAAAGAAATGCGGTCCTTTTTGAACAAAGGCAATGCAAAGTGAGAATCAGTCTTTTCTTCTTTCCTCAGTGGGAAAGCTTCTTCGCTATTGGCAAGTTGTTTGTTTGTTTGTCTTGGTACTTGGAAAACCTAATTCATATCAGTAAGAATGCTATTTCCCCGGGATAAATTGACAAGAAAGGGATTTTGAATATTGTAAGCTACTAGGGTATTATTTTTGGAGAATAATTAATTTCTGGGAATATTTTACTTGCCACAAAAACCAGATTAGTTTGAATCTTCTTGGCACTTTTTCTTAGAAATATTTATAGGACTTTTTACACTGTCAATCTTAACATATCTCTTTGGCAGGAATATTAGAAATATTAGCTTCCTATGATATCTCAGCTTCCACCAGGAAGCAACGGGCTTGTTGGGATAATTCCCAAAAACAAATCAAGAAAATTCAAATTTTTAGTACCAAGGTTACAGCTATTTATTAGAGAAGTAAATAATTTTGTGTTACATCATGTCCTTATAGTTTTTATAAATGAAAAATGTCATAATCAGTAGATACTAAAAATCAAAGATACTAAAAATCAAAGTCTATCTTATAAATAATGTCACACAGTAAAATTATATCCATTAATTTTTAACTCTGAGTCTGAACATTCAAGGGGGCAAAAAAGAATTTTCTTGAAGTTGTATGAGGTAAATTTCCTAATCAGCTTACAGAAGCTAAGGAGGACTGTAAGAAATATGAGTGGAGCTTAGGCCTACCATCTTTACAAGTGCCACTGCTTTTGGAATAACATCTGTTCCTAAAGGAGGAGAGGAACCAACGAATAAGCCACATTAGGGGAAAGGACCGGGCATTTGCCAGAACCAAGCTGCTGAGAAAGAAGGCTACAAGGAAGAAACTTCTATAATTCTTATAGACAGATCATCTCACTTTTGGATGCAAAGTTCTCTGCTTAGGACTATAAGTCATACACTCCATAGCTATGGGAGGCATAGAAATGATACCACGCTTCAGATGTGTTCCCTAGCTAGAGGAGAGAAGTTCACTTTTGACTAATAAAAGCACATTTTGTTATGACTCTGCCCTTATCATTCATTTCACTTGAATGGGTTTGTGGTGTTTTAAATTTTTCATTTGCGTGCCTCTGGCTTATAACACTCTAAATTGTGAACAGACGAAATTAGAAAAAGAAAACGAGTCATCCAATATTTATAGACAGTAGAATTGTGTTGAGAGTCAATACAAGTATCTTGTCCCTCACACCTACCCCCCAAGCAATAAAGCTGTGGTTCTAGAAACTTTTTTTTTTTAAAGTTACATTACATCTTGTCTTAACCAGTTAAGGCAATTGTGAATGGTGAGATTCCTCCCTATACTAATTATTTCAACTTCCTTAATGAAATTCAGGTGTAATCCCTGAGGCTCTGCAGCCGAGCACAGCTAAGTGAACTGGAGAATATGGTATTTGCCAAAGGGGAATTAATTATGTGAAGAGAAGTTTGCTATGAATGCCCAACAAACCTAAGTTCACTATTTACTGAACAGTACAAAAATTAAATAAGTCAGAATTTTAAATTACAAAATGTACAATTCCGTCAACCAAAAACATGGCCCATCATTTGATTCAGTACTTTTGGTTTTGTTTCATTTTTACTTCTACCCTTGCTGATCTGTGCTTGTACCAACTGCCACATTCGACCTGGACACCTGCAGCAGAAGGGGATGCTTTATAAATATTCTTTCCTTCTCAGTATTCCATATGATCTGTCTGTCTGTCTCTCTCTCTCTCTTTTTTTTTTTTTTTGGTACTGGAGATTGAACCCAGAGGCTTTCTACCTTCAAGCTACACCTCCAGCCTGATCAATTTTATTTCTTATTTGGAAACAGGGTCTCACTAGGTAGATGAGAGTCTCACTACTTGCTGAGGCTGTCCTTGAACCTGCGATCCTCCTGTCTCATCCTCCCAAGTACTGGGATTACAAGCGTGTGCCACTACGCCTGGTTTCATATGATCTATTTTTTAATCAAAATGTCAAATACCAGTCCCTTAGGTCAAATGAGAACAAACTCATCCACTGTGTTTGGGGCCAAACATTCAGAGAAGACAGATATTTCACATATTAACAACATACATATGACTAGCTAATATGTATATTAAGGTTTACTTCTTCCAATATTAACCAGTATGTAATAACTGGTAAGTTATTTTTGGAGGCAATAATAACTTACATGAACAAAGATAAATCATTCCAAGTTCCAGAACTGCCTTCAAAATTTAAATTACTTGCATTCCAAGCCACAGACATGTGTCTTAGACTTTCATAATCCTTTCTTCTTCTTCTTAATTTTTTTTAATTATTATTTTGGTACTGGAGTTTGAATCCAGAGGAATTCTACCTCTGAGCCTCACCCCACCCCCCTTTTGAAAAATTTGAAACAGGGTCTTGCTAAGTTGCTGAGGGTTTCCCTAAGTTGCTGAGGCTGACCTTGAACCTGTGATTCTTCTGTCTCAGTCTCCTAAATCCTGGGATTATAGACACTCACCACCATGTCTGGCTCTTTCCTAATATTAAGTTCTGTAACAACTCCAGGGCCTCAAAAGCTCTTTCACTAATTTGAGTAAGAATTTACCTCTTCAATTCACCATCATACGAGAAGACCAGGTTGAGGGCTGCCTTCTTTTTGTGGATAGGGAGTGAGTAAGGTATGTAAGAAAGCTCCCTGAGCAGAGACTGAAGCCAGGCATACAAGCCTTCCTGGAAAGAAATTCCAGGAAGAATCATCAGCAAGCCCAACAGGCCTGTGGCAACCATGAGTTTTACTTGTGCAAAGAACAGAGAAGGAAGCAGTGTGGTAGGAAGAAAAGGCAGACGAACAATCAGGAGCAAGAGTATATGGAATCTGAAGTTTGAATTTGACTCCGGGGATGACAGGAAGTCCTGAGGTGGGTTTAAGCAAGGATGTGACATGACTATCAAGACAAGAAAGAAGTAGCAGGATAATCTATTTGCATAAAAGAAACAGACACTAAATGGAAATAAAATCAATTTTAATATTTATGTTTGGTACTTGGAATTCAACCCAGGGGTCTTCGACCTCTGAGTCACACTCCAGGCCCTTTTTATTTTTCATTTTGAAACAGGGTCTCGCTACGTTGCTGAGACTGGCCTGGAACCTGTGATCTTCCTGTCTCAGCCTCCCAATTACTGGGATTACAGGTGTGTCCTACCACACTCGGCTCAGTTTTAATATTTAAATCACATTAAGTGGTTGAAAGTTCCATTCAAGGTAATGGTGAAAGTGGAAAACAATGGCACGTTTAAAAGATTAGGACAATTCAGTCAATATGTTGAATTTAAGAAGAGTATGACACAAACAAGGAGCCATCTTGAAAAACACTTTGAATGCAAATTGTCCCTACAGAGAGAGAGCTTAAACCCACAGATGTGAAAGCTACTCTGTACAGGGTTATGTGCTATGACAAGATGAACTCCCTGAAACAAGGAGTTGGCCCCTAGAGTCTAAGATTGTGGAGAGAAGACACGAACCTATCTAATGCTAACTCAGGCTGAAACTTTATTATGAGTAAAAGGTTTTGTACCACACAAAGAATTTTCCAATAACCATGAGTCATTTGCTGAAGCAGACATTTAAGACTATCTAGACAAAAATTAATGTCTGTGAGCCACTCCTGTGCACCACCGGGGAAAGATAACCCGATGCTGAGACCATTAAAGTAATACCATCTAATTCCTGGAACCACCAGCTCAAATGTCTGCTTGGCCACTCAGTCAAACCAGATGAATAGACGACATTCTATTTCATGATGAAACGATTTTGAAAGAGGTCTTAAAGAAAACATTCAAGTTTTATCTTGTGTGGGGACACTGTAGCTCACATACGGCCCTTATGAGAAGAGAGGATTGTCCTATTTGTGATAATATGTGCCAAGCTCTAGAGGCCATATCCTGAGGGCACATGCCTTGTGACCTGTTGTTGCTTTGGTGCTATTATTCACTCAAGAAAATCAAAAAGTCATTTTATGGAAAGTTTATTCAGAGCGGCATCATTTAAAGGCCCATCTGAATATGCCCCATTCCTCCATCCAAAAAATTCCCAAATACACCACCATGCGTGGAAACAGTGATGGATAGATTCTTGCTGTTGCCCTTGTATAAGAAGTAACTTTCTTTCCCTTCAGACTTTGCAAAATGCACGAATGTATTTCCCTATTACACAGACACCTACACCCCTCCCATACCCCCAAACGAACACAATGGATTTGGGATACCAATGACAAAGCTTTTCTTTGGTTAGTAATATTAGAAGGGAAAAAGAGAATGTTTGGAAATTTGTGAAACATCTAATTCCTAGGAAAAATATATGCATCATGATTCCAATTCTTTATCAGGTTCATATTATATATGCTTAGCATTATATATATATATTATTTGAGGCAGAGTATCTCCACTTGTTAATCGAAAAGACATTTTGTACATTGTACTGAGTATATGACTAGATAATCAAACTCTAAAATCTCCTATTCTTTCCCTTTCAAAACTGGGATGGAGCATGTAATTACCTCCCATAATGGGGGAAGTTTAAAGACACTTTTCTGGCTTTTAAATTTGTCCTAGGTATAATGAAACAAAATTTGTTTATTCATTGCATCTTTTGGTACATCTATCCTGAGGGAGACTACGAGCCAGGCACATTGACAATTAAAAACAAAAACAAAACTGATAAAACAAAAACCTCTCACAATGAAAGAACACAGGATGAAAGAAGAAAGTGCTTAAGTGTAGGAACTATTGGTTATGTGGTGTTTCCCACAAATAAAACTTAAGGGATAGGGGTATTTAATAATAATAATATCATTATCATTATTATTGTTATTATTATTATTATTGGTACTGGGGATTGAACTCAGGGGTATTCTACCTCTGAGCTATACCCCCAATCCTATTCTTTATTTTTTATTTTGAAACAGGGTCTCACTAAGTTGCAGAGAGCCTCACCAAGTTGCTGAGGCTGTCCCTGAACTTGAGATTTTCTTGTCTCAGCCACCCAAGTACTGGGATTACAAATTTGCACCACCATGCCCAGCTATTTAATGTTATTCTAATCATATATAAGAGGTTATTTAAATTATTGACTCAAAGTTAGAATTAAACCAAGATGGGTTCCTGACATTTTCTAATAGTCAAAACTTTAAATTTCTTTTAATTGCATTGTTTCCTTAGTTGATAAACCAGATTAAATTAAAATTGTTGACTAATGGTTTACTTGAAAACCTTATTTGGATTTGGGTTGGTATGTTTGTATCTATGTGCATCCACATATTTTTTTATGCAGTTCAGAAGCTGGAATCCACAGCTGTATGAAGTAAAAGATTGTAGCAAACACTGCTTAGAAAATGTTTGCTTAAACAATAGAAAATAACTACTTTGAAATATGTTAGAGTTATTGAATATCTTGTTAAGAAAATAGCACAGAAATAATAGCTTAGAATGGCATTTTGTGATACTATTCAAATTTTACTGAGAAATGTTTATAAAATGTCTGTTGTAGGTTGTTTTGCTGTTATTCCCTCAGATTATTTTCAGAGGAAAAGTAATAGAGTCGGTGTTTTGTTAGTCAAAAAGATATCCTAATTGTTTTCACTAAAATCAGAGGATCAATCCATTTCATTAGGGATTAATTTCACTACCAGGATGAGTTTGACAAAGCACAAATCACCTATAGAGCTCTTGCTAAAATAAATTAATGGCATATGAAAATAATGCCTGAACGAAGGACCCTGATATTTTTAACATCTAAATCTCAACTGTATGAATCTTAAAACTGACACTAGAATAAGAGAAAACAAATAATAAACTGCTTATAGTCACTCTCTTCTGCTATGACTAAAATATATTCAAAACAAAGATATTTGTAAAAGTAAAAGGTAGTCAGCCTACAAACCTGCTGTGTAAGCGTTTCTGGAAACATTTCTACACTCTAGGGAGGCATAACAATCTTTTAAACTAAAACTTAATTTGGTAGATATGAAAATATTAACTTTTATTTATTTATTTTACAGTACTGGGGATTGAACCCAGGGGCATTCTACCTCCGAGCTACACCCCCAGTCCTATTTTTTTTATTCTTTAATTTGAAACAGGGTGTCACTAAGTTGCGGAGGGCCTCACTAAGTAGCTGAGTCTGGCCACGAACCCGGATCCTCCAGTCTCAGCCTCCCAAGTACTGGGATTACAAGAGTGCGCCACCACACCCGGCTAAATATAAACTTTATAAAAAACAACTTATAAAGAAATACTTTTTGAATGATTTACTCTAAAATACTGAAATTATAACACATCAAAACATATAGAATCCTTTGAAAAGGACTGCTAGCTGAGGACATAGGTGAGACAAGTATACTAAATGAAGTAGGTTGAGTTTACAAAGGAGCCTGTCAGTTAATTAAATTTTAAAAATATATTTCAGTTTCTGAGACATATTAAATCATATGCTTCTCAGTTATGAGCAACTGCTTTGGATGGCTTTATAAAATTAGCCCAGTTGCGTTAAATTCACAATGATAAAACATTAAGAATTCAATCCCTGATGAGTAGTTATGATATCAAATCAAGGGACTGTCTGGAGGAAAAAAGTATACAGACACAATAATCAAATTCCCTTGCAAGATTAATGGATGACATATAAGACCAAAGATGATTCATTTTATTTTAAAATTAATTACAAAATCCTTAATTATTTTAGAATGAAGTACATATCCTTGTAGTAGTTCTCCTTAGGCAATGGCAAAATTAATTAACTGTATCTATGATATATTTGGTCATCAGAACAGTAACAGAAAAAGGAAAATGTGACTATTGTGAAGCATATACCTGATTCTCTCCCATCAGGATGAGTCAAATGAAGTCTGCATTCATCTTCAAAACAAAGGTATACCCAGGAAGTAGCACATCAGTACTAAATTAGCAGAGCTTTAAGAACTCTAAGACAAGGTAACTCAGTGTGGGGACACACACCTGTACTCCTGACTAACTCAGGAGGCTGAGGCTGCAAGATGGAGCGTTTGAGCTGAATCTGGAAACACAGTGAGATCCCAACTCAAAAAACAAAAACAAAATACCAACAAAAAAACAAACAAATGGGTCTCGGGCTGTAGCTCAGTGGTAGAGTGCTGTCTAGCAAGTGAGAGGCCCTACAGTTCAGTCCTCAGCCTCTCAAAAAAGCAAGCAAGGAGGAAAAAAAGACAACATAATGATAAAGCCTATTTTTAAATATTCAAGAGATGCCTACTCCCAATAACATTTCTGTTTGGGTTAAACCACCTCCAAAATCTTCCTTTCCTGATAATTTGAATAATTCTTTTTTTTTTTTTTTGCAGTACTACTGGGGATTGAACCCAGGGGCATTCTACCTCCAAGCTATACCCCCAGCCCTATTTTTTATTCTTTATTTTGAAACAGGGTCTCGCTGAGTTGCAGAGGGTCTCACTAAGTAGCTGAGGCTGGCCATGAACCTGGATCCTCCTGTCTCAGCCTCCCAGGTACTGGGATTACAAGCGTGCGCCACCACGCTTGGCTAATTTGAATAATTAAGAAAGAAAATATAAGCTGATTAATTCTCAAGTTAAGAAAAATTACTTGAAAAAAAATTAACTGAAGTGTCCCTCACTTACCTACAAAGAGAGGAAAATAAAAGCAACCCTGGTCATATACAAGAAACATTCTGGGAATCAAAGGAAAACATCAAATTATTCAAAATGAAAATAAGCCTTATGCAAATTACATGCTTAAAAGTGGCTATGCATTATTTGCAACATTTTCAAAATTTCAAACAAAATCCAGCCAATCAATTACTGTATAGTCTTATTTCTGGCACTAGTGAATGTCAGAATACTTCTGATTAAAAAAAAAGTTTAGAAATCCTGCCACATTTCCAATATTCCCACACTGACTTAAGATAAACACCTCATTTTCTTCACAGTTTACTCAGATGTGGTAAGAACTCTGAGGATGCACCCACAAGTAGGATTTGTTTTTCCTCTCCATCCATCCATACGTTGTATTAGCTGAATGAGAAGCACCTGATAATGTTGTCAGAGGTTAAAGTGGCAGATGGGTCCAAGGGCTGGGATAGGCTCTATTTCCCGGCTAATTAAAACTTCTTTCAGAACAAGTTATATTTATTACTAATTTTTAAAATAGTAACATCCAAAATGGCATTTTTGCTGTTATACGTTTGATTTCCCAAATTAAATGATTTCAGGGCTTCATTTCATATGCCAGACTATATACCAAAAATGTTTTTAGGTGGGATTTTAAAGGTAAGTAATGTTGGCACATCCCCAAAATTCAAAGACACAAAGTTCAAAGGAATGATTTTTAAATGGTAATTTACATACAGTATTAATCACAGGAAAGGAAGCATATATTCTTATTTTGCATCTTTTATAATTAAAACTGGGAAATAAAATTGTGAGGAATAGTAATATCTTATGAAGAATTGTTATTTGCCAGAAATTGGTCTGTTTTTAAGTTGTTGAAATTCTAATATCTTAAATAACACTGAGCCTACTAAGCCATTAAAAGAAGAAAAATGAGCAAAGTATTGAAAAATTTCATCCTAGAAAAAAGATATACACTACTTTTTTTATCAACTATAAAGTTTTCTTCAAGTACTAAACAAACTCTTTAATGAAATTAATAAACTTTATTTGTGTGTGTGTGGTATTGGGGATTGAACCCAGGGATGTTTGATCTCTGAGCTATACGCCCAGCCCTATTTTATTTTATTTTTTTTTTCATTTTGAAACAGGGTCTTGCTAGGTTGCTGAGGGCCTTGCTAAGTTGCTGAGGCTGGTCTTGAATCTGTGATCCTCAGGCCCTGTCTTAGTCTCCCAATTACTGGGATAACAGGGGCGTGCTACCATACCCAACAGAAATTAATAAACATTTTTAAAGGACAAATTTATTAAGTTTCAAGAAAATATTTTGTCCTTATACTTTCTATCATTAATTTATCTAGTTAGAATATGCTGAACTCAGAAATACTTTCCAAAATAAAGAAAAAGTTTACACAGTTTTCTATGAAGAATAATTACCAGTAAGTAATATTTAGTAAATACTTACATGAATGAAATGTTTGAAAGTAAGAATTCATTTTGTTTACTTTTTTTGTGGTACTGGGGATTGAACCCAGGGGCACTCTACCACTGAGCTATATCCCCAGCCCTTTTTGTTTTTATTTTGAGACAGCATCTTGCTAAGTTTCCCAGGCTGGCCTTGAACTTGTGATCCTTCTGCCTCAGCCTCCAGAGTCACTGGGATTACAGGTGTGTGCCACTGCCCATGGCAGAATTCAATTTTTGATTTGTACAGATTAAGTTAGACTCTGGACACTAAAAACTAACCATTGAACAACAACAACAAAATAGCTACAGATAGTCTATGTGATCTGTAATGCCTTTAATTTTCATTAGGCATTACCTATCAAGTAAAAATAATATACACTCTAGAAAACATTTCAAAGATGTTAGTGTACTTGATGCAGGACTCCGGAAAACCACTGTAAACTTCAAGACCAGTATGTTGTTTAACATAAGATGCTGAAGTACACTTGAATAGGAGCCACTTAAAAAAAACTTCATTTGTATTTATCTCCATTTCTTTAGACTTGTTATAATCTTAAAAATACCATATTTGCAACTCAAAGGGATATGGTATGCTAACAAAGCAAAATAAAGCAATAATTTCTTCCAATGTTTCTTGTCAGCAATATACACATCTTAATTTCAGGCTTTTCATATTTTGCAAATATTATAGGCCTTTCATCAAGGGATTAAATTATCCACCCTAATCCCCAAACTATCACATATCTTAGAAATTATATTTAATAATCAACTCTAATTATCTAATCAATACTTGGAATTGCAAATCAATCATACTTTAGTAGCCAACTGAATATATATTATCTAAGAGATGTAGTTAATTGAAAACCCTATAAATTATGGCTTATTATAGCAAAGGACACTTTTTTTAATGTAAAAGGCTCTCATGTGAATGTAATAAAATTGCTATAATTCCTAAAAAGTTTTTGCTTATTCTTATATTGCTTAGAGATATCAGGAAAACTGTATTTTATCCAAACACTGTGTACTGCAATGATGGCATAATGAAGACAGAAGACTATCTGGGCCTAATCTGATTCTCTGCAGAACAGATGTGGTTAGTGCTTAGCAGTCTAGACTAAATAGAAGGAGATTTATTTTAAAGTGTATCTTTACCCACACTCTTGTGATAGCTTGACAAAGGACTTCCAAATTGACAACGCAAATGTCCCAACCTGACCTTAAGCTGACTTGATTATAATGATAAACTGTAAAAACATATATAAAAGCCCTAACAGAAGCATTCCAAAAACTAAGGAAAACTAAGTTCTACCGAGAGTACATCAAAACTGAAGTGTAAACCTTCACACAAGTCACTGAAAAAAATGAAATGCATTATAGGCAACTGAATTATTAAACAGTAGAGTAAACCAACGTGGATATTACATAAATAAGACTTCCATTTTTTCCCCATCTCAGTCCATGAACTTACATGTGAGATTAAAGGATAAGCCAGTATTTATAAATATCATTTTTGGTTTAACAAAACAGACTACTCTTATTTGTAAAAGAAAAAAAATCATATAAATCATATGCACACACAGATGCACCAAGAAAGACAATCAAATACTAAGACATTTGTTGTTTCTGGAGAAATCGTCATCATTGTCATCAAGAATGACCTCATTTCTAATTTATAAATGCATTTGGGAAAATCAAAGACCTTCATTATATTGATATATAATCAACAGTATTGATCTCTGCCTTTAATAATTTCTTTTGCATTTCAATATCTTTAAAGATGAAACTCTCTCTCCATGTCTGTAGTTTCAAAGCATACCCTAAGATGCAATAAACTTCTCTCTGCTCACCATGAAGTCCTGAGTGTGCCAGAGATTGAAGGAGACCAACCACTAGGCCTCAGGGATTCTAGCACTCACAGTGACAGGGAAGAGGTGCCACTGGTCCACCTTTCCATCCACATCTCTATCTACCCACCTGCTCCTATTCTACCCACACACTCAGGCATCCACCTACCCAACCAAACACATCCAACATTTATTGTATCCTGTGATATATGGTAGGGATAATAAGGCAGTCCTGATCTTAATGAGTTCCCACTTTCAAACAAAGAGGGAAGACCTGAAATATTAGATAAAAACAAAGACTGAGAAGTGGAAAGGAAAGAAAATTAAAGCCACAATAGAGAAGAAAAAACTGCAGAAGAGTTTATATGCGTATTCAAGATATTCATCCTTATGATTAATTTCATTGTTCAGTTGACTTGGATATGAGGTTTCTACTGAATACAATACGAAATGATGTATAAAAAAAGGATATGATAACTTCAGGAGAACTGTAAAATTCATTAAAAGGCAAACAAATTATTAAATATATGTAGAAATGGATACAAATGTATTTTAAAAATCTATTTACTTTCTAACTCTTGCATCTCAATGGTCACAACGTTAGTATCCACTGGAGAGGAAACCACAAAATAGCTCTACAGAAAATTATAAGGTTTTATGGTAGAAACAGCAACCCAGGTATTCAGTTTTCAAACAAGAAATAAATATCAATTAGAGATGTTCGAATCATTTGACAAACATTAGCTTTAGTCTTCGTGTTTATTTTCCTGTAATTCACAGAATAGCTCGCATGAAATTCTAAATTTTTTCATTATTTCTTATCTTTACATTTCACCATGAATTAACATACTATTTGGACTTGGTTGGCACCAAGGATATATTCTTCCTGGCTAATGGCATCATGCAGATATTAATCATATTTTAAAAGTGGTGCAGGAGCCAGGCGTGGTGGCACATGCTTGTAATCTCAGTACTTGGGAGGCTGACACTGGAGGATCTGTGTTCACAGCTGGTCTCAGCTACTTAGTGAGGCCCTCCACAATTTAGTGAGACCCTGTTTCAAAATAAAGAATAAAAAATAGGGCTGGGGGTGTAGCTCAGAGGTAGAATGCCCCTGGGTTCAATCCTCAGTACCTCACAATAAGTAAATAAATAAATAAGTAAGTAAGTAAGTAAATAAATGTGGTGCAGGGCAATCAGCAAGACACTTTGTCCCTCTCTTAACAAAAGAAGGTTCATACTTGAACAGCTGAATTATAATACAAAATATCAGCCCTAATAACATAAGAGCAAACAATAGGACCTGCAAAATACAACTATAATTTTCAGAGAAAGTACCTACATGTTTTGTTAGAAAATCATATTTTTCTTAGTTTTATGATGAAATATTTGCAGCTAAATGCTTAGAGCCCATGTTCATAGTTCTCACAAATATGAATGAGGCACAAGAAACAACTAAGATTGATCACAAAAGAGCTTGGTAATTGAATCTGCAATGTTTTTTCAATTCT
The DNA here is from genome assembly GCA_004027185.1 of Glis glis. Classification (NCBI taxonomy): domain Eukaryota; kingdom Metazoa; phylum Chordata; class Mammalia; order Rodentia; family Gliridae; genus Glis; species Glis glis. The sequence continues at coordinate 9,434 of PVJS01018618.1, read as the reverse complement.
CAGAGCCAAACACAGCTTACCACCAGGTCCAACAGAGTTCCATTGTTATAATGAAGTTCAGTAACTGCCTTAGACTACCCGTGAAGGATGTAAAGCATCTTCTAAAAACTTTTGGGTGCTAAGGATATAATAAAAGGTGGTGATAGTGGTATTCTGTCTACATCATGCAGGGAAATTGCTCTGTGACAACTTTATAATATGCACTGGAGGCTTTCAGAAGGCTACCAGTAAGGATCTGTGTTTGTTTTTATTTTGTAACTCCTATTATCCAAGCCAGATTCTCCTTAGGACCTTATTTTATTCTGATTACTACAACATCCCTGCCAGTGAGTGCTGCTCGGGCTTGGTCAGTCCTCTGCTGAAGTCAGCCAAGAGAATACTCTGTTGGAGAAAGTAACACATGCTTCAAAGGCTTGGAAGCCAAGGGAAAAACTGAGACATGTACAAGACAACAACATATAAACCAATTAACGTAGCCTCTCAGGGACACCATCATCGCTCTCATCAAATTGTGTATTATCTGGCAATATAAATTGACTATTTATAGAGTAGGCAGGCTAAATCTTTTATTACTAAAGCAGAAGTAGTAAGGGTCAAAGAATCCAAAATCCTGGGCAACACATTTTTCCCTCAACGGCCATTTAATATGCTTTTGATACAGATTACATTTTTTGTCAATGGTTCTTTTGTCTTTCTCAAAACTCCATCTGTATAACAACTAGGTCACCTTGAATTTCAAGTACAACATTGCCTATAAATTTAATTTAACATCATATTATCCATAATTACCATGAACAGGAGGCAGGTGTGACCTCTATTGTCACGCTGGAGGGACTGAGGAAAGAATGGGCTAGTTGACTTGCTCAGGGCTACAGGGTCTGAGCTGACCATGGGCTCCATATAAGCCACAAGATTGACCTGTCTGTTAAAATATTATTGCAATCATATGCTTCCTTAGGAAGTTCTATATCGAAGAGGCACCAGCCCCATTCATTGGCTAGTACACTGTTCAAACCATCTCTGAAGAATGGATTTCAGCTCTGGATGGTCTATTTTAACCATTTGCAGTTGGAACAGAGAAAACCCATTGAGGGCAACTAGGAAAGCAAGCAATCTGAAATTCATGTCCCAGGTGCTCTGAATCAGGGAACTCTGGTTTTCTGGGGGAAGAAAAGGCAGAGTAGGGACTTCTTGAGAGCTGGGTATAAATTGCCAAAAGATAGTTTGGTAAAATATTCCCTAGCAGATTTGTTCTGGTTGGAAATTAAAGGGAGGAGGTGTTTTGTTTCCTCTGTTTCTAAATACAGTTAGAGCTACCACAAAAGAATGAGATTCCTCCTGATATAATATGCTTTATATCATGAAAATGCTCTAGATCATGTAATGGCCTAATCATTTGTCAGTTACACTGTTAAAAGAGACACCTAAAGGTTGCTACACAAGGAATGTCTCTTAGTTTTGTGTTGCTACAACAGAATGCCTGAGACTGGGTAATTTATAAAGAAATTTCTTTCTCACAGTTCTGTGGGCTGGGAAGTCCAAGAGCATGGTACACACCTCTGGTGAGGGCCTTTCTGCTGCATCCTAACATGATGGAGGGCATCACATCAAATGGCGAGACAGAGTGAGCAGTGCTGTCCTGTCCCTTTGGGCCTCTCTTCCTCCTCTTCTAAAGCCACTGATGTCATTATGAGGCCCCCACCCTCATGATCTCTCCTGATCTTACTGACCTCTCAAAGGCTCTCTACTTTCATTTACCATTAACAAATGAATTTGGGGATTACATTTCAAACACATGAACTTTGGGGGAAAACATTCAAACCATAGCAGTTCTTTCTACATCTTAGAGTCTGTAATTAAAGGTAGAGTTTGGCAGAGGAACCAAAACCAGAACTCAGCTCTATGCAGATGAGCTTGCTGCTCTTCAATACCTGGTCTCCTGGAAGACCTGACTGACAGCACTCTAGCCCAACCCACCTTACAGAATGCCTACAGCTCTCTTTCTTACAGTGGTGATGCTATTAACTTGTTTAAAGATGTGTGATAACTTCTAACTCCTAGGACAAAGCCCAATCTGTCTAAAGTGACCCATTTTGGTCCCAACCTTGAATCTGCAGTGGTCTCCTACAATTCTTTTCTAATTTCCTTAACAGTGGCTTAGGTGCCACTGCAATTAGGTAACTCTGCAGGCAGCTGTGACTCCAGGTCCTCCTCCCTGTTTCAAAAGGGCAGCTTTGCTTTTATCTTTTCTCCAAGTGGAAGTTCATATAAGGTTTGTTGTTTTGGTTTTTTTAATATAATTATTTTGCGTGTGTGGCACTGGGGATTGAACCCAGAGGCACTCTACCTCCAAGCTACACCCCCAGCTCTATTTTATTTCTTATTTGGAAACAAGGTCTCACTAGGTTGCTGAAAGCCTCGCTAAGTTGTGGAGGCCGACTTTGAACCTGCGATCCTCCCATCTCAGCCTCCCAAGTACTGGGATTACAAGTCTGAGCCATCATGCCCAGCCCTTTAAATATACTTTTATTGGTGCATTGTAGTCTTACATCATAATGTAGTTTAGAGTGATAGTGACATACATGCACACAGCACTTGGTAAGCGTCCCCCTGGCTCCCTCCACACAGTCCCTTTCCCCATACATGATATTGAGATTGGCATTGATAATTTCATGTATGTACATAATGTCAGTGGAAATGTTTCCTTCATTAATCTCCCCACACACACACACTTCCTTAGACCCCTTCCATCACTCTACTGGGATTTTTCCTCCATTATCCAAAGTCCCTCTTGTATCCTGATCACTCTCTGGATTCCACTTAGAGAGAAAACATATGGTTCTTCACTTTCTGTGACTGGCTAATCTCACTTAACATAATGTTCTCCAGGTCCATCCATTTTCCTGCAAATGACATAATTTTGTTCTTCTTCATTGCTGAGTAGAATTCCACTGTGTGTCTATCCCATAATTTTGTAATTTATTCATCTGTTGATTAGCTTTAAAAACCCTGTTGCAGATACACGAGAGCATCGTGGAAGTCTAACAGCACTACTTACAGTGTACCTCCATGCTGTCCCTGCCTTTAGACACTGCCCTATTCCTGCCCCGAAACAAACAGAACCTTCTCCGTGAAGGCCTCATTCCCAAGGCTGAATTATTTGCTCCCTTCTCTGCTCCCATTCTATACATGACTCGTTTCTAGCATTTAAGTCCTTCTAAAATAGTTAATATTGGACCACGCTGTCTTTCTCATATACCATTTGTTCCCCAGGAATAGGGGTATGCCCTATTTATCTTTATGTATCCCACACTGAGCACAGTGTTCAGGACATAGTAGACCCCCAATAAAGGTTTATGGAAATGGTAGTCATTGATTTACAACCTGTAATCTCTGATATTCTAGGATTCTGTTCAAGACCAAAGAGAATTCTAAAATAATAACCATGGTAATATTGTACCTATATGTTTTAGAACATTTTTCATATTCCTTGAGTTGGAAATACAGCAGATTCCCCCTTATCTAGATTCCAAGACCCCAGTGGATGCCTAAAACTGTGGGTAATACCAAACTCTATGTATACTTCCTTTTTTATTGTACATACATATCCATTATAAAGTTTAATTTATAAATTAAGCACAGTCTAACAATAATAGAACAATTATAACAATATGCCATAATAAAAAGTTATATGAATATAGTCTCTCTCTTGAAAGAGCTAAAACAAATATTAATATTTTCAAACCACAGTTAGCCATGGGTAAGCGAAACTGTGGAAAGTGAACCCGCAGATAAAAAGGGACTACTCTATGAGTCTGTGATCAAGGAGAGAGGTAAAGGATGGAAATTTCCATTCGGAAGTAATCTCCATAGACACAATGAAAGAAATCATGGAAACAAAGTTTGCCAATTAGACTGGCCTCTCCAGATGTCTTTTTCCAGTTCTTGCAAGTGGATTTCTATTTTTTTCTTCAAAGGGGAAGGGACTATGTGCTGGGCACTGTTAGGCAGATTACATAGATTATTTCATTTACTACAACACAACAAATAAGGTTGGCCTATTATCTTCACATTAAAGACAATGACTATGAAACTTGGAAACATTAAAATAATAATTTAGTCTTTTAATACCAGTAAACTCTATATTATCACCCTTATGGATATTGACTACTAGGTCACTCATTCATTTATTCACTCATCCCATTTATTAATTTGTTCATGAAATTTATTAAACATTTAAGATATTCCTTTAACATAGGAAGCTTTCCACATGTATATGACCTGGATAGATTGCTAATATGCAATTTCCAGTTCTAAGCTGATTTAATTTTGAATTTAGAAATAGATCATCATTTCATAAAGGTACATTTTAAATTTAAAAAAAAGGTAATGATGTATTTTTTTAGAGAAAAGAACATTGTACCCATATCTGATATATTATACTTATAGATTTTAATATGCATAAACAAGGAGGTTTTCTACTTAGATCATTGGTTTTCTACTTAGATCATTGGGCTAATTTAAACAAGTATATTGTTATGCTTTTAAATGTTGGTCTATATCTTGTTTGTAAAATTATAGCCATTACATTTTTAAAATCTCTGCAGACGTTAGTTGATATCACATAAAAATATCTGACAATTTCAAATTTTTATACCTTTGAATTGACATAATTTATTTTAAACTAGTTTCAACAAACTTCAGGCAGTTTTGGATTTAAGATTTCCTTTTTGGTTTTGTTTGTTTTAAAATGCACCTCTCTGGCCAAGATTTCAGTAAGCCAAATTTCATACTAAGAACACATTTTAGAAATTTCAATTCAGAACAATTGCAGTAAACCCGGTTATACCACTACTTGTGAGCTCAAGGATTTGGCTATATCGCAAGTTACATCATGTTCCTGGAAATGCAATTGCTGGGAAACAATCAAAGTCTGGTGTTGTATACCTTGCCTGAACTGATTAAGGTATTCTTCCTCTGACACCAGTATTGTGAAGTAGTCCCTGGACATAAAACAGGAGACTTATCTTAAATAACTGAACCACCATCAGTAGTTTGTTTTGCATAACAAAGCTGATAGCCTGAAAACCTAGACTGGAAGAAGGATGGGGGTAGGAACCATACCCTCTTCATAACCTTCATATAAATTTGTGAAAGTGAACTCCAAAATTCTTCTAGCATTCTAGTTCTGTGTCCTACTCATTTATCGAAGGTTTTAAAGTGTCCTTTGGTACGCAATGTATCAGACACAGATTGCTTAAACAATATGCAGTGACAATTTGTATTATGTGTCAAATACAGATCTTTGAAAAGAAGGCAATAATTTACATTGGAATAAGTAAGTCAGAAACCAAGTAGAAAAAAATCACCCTAACTTGGCTACCTTTTAGGGCTTTCCAGGTCTTTATGCCATAGAAGTTGGATGGCAGCTGAGTAGAGTTTGCCAAAGCTGTAGGCTCAGAAACGTTTTAGCATCTATCTTTGAGTCAGTAGGAGGCAATGAATTCTAGTCACCATTTCTTTGTAAAATTCCTCATCAAGATACAAACAGCCGGCCGGTCGTGGTGGCGCACGCTTGTAATCCCAGTACTTTGGGAGGCGGAGACCGGAGGATCCGGGTTCGTGGCCAGCCTCGGCTCTCACTCTCTCTCCCTGTCTCTCTCTCTCTCACTTTCTCCTTAGTGAGGCCCTCCGCAACTTCGTGAGACCCGGTTTCAAAATAAAGTATAAAAAAAAATAGGGCCGGGGGCGTAGCGCGGAGGTAGAACACCCCTGCGTTCAATCCCTGGTACCGCAAAAAAAAAAAAAAAAAAAAAAGATACAACAGCCAACTCACCTGAAGGAAACGCTAAAAACGAAATAAAAAATGGTCACTTCCAATTTCTATATTTTTCTCTTTCTGACCTATTCAACTGCTGTTTCCTATATTATCTGTGCCTTTCTCCTTTCCTCATGCAAGGGTGCTTATTAGAATACAATTACATCTGTAATAAAAAGAATGGTTCAAAATAGCTCATTTATATACAGTCCAATGATCCCAGGAGAAGACTGAAAATAAACACATCTGCAAAGAAAAAAATGACTAAATTCAATATTTTTATTGAGTAACAACTCAGTAGTAAGTCCTATGAAGGATGAAAGAAAAAAGTAGTTCTTGTTCATAAGTAGCATATAATTAGATTACAAATAGGATAAAGTATTTGAAAAATCAAAACCAATGAAAAATAATAACTATTTGAATAAAAGAAAAGAAAAAAACCCCAGACATTATGTGATTAATTGCCAGATTAATGATAAAGGCAACAGAGTGTTCTAAGGATTTGGAGAAGGAAATAATCATGTTAGAATGGTTAGTAAAAGAAAAAAAAAGTTATGAGAGCTGAGCATGGTGGCGCACACCTCTAATCCCAGTACTTGGGAGGCTGAGACAGGAGGATTGCAGGTTCAAAGCCAGCTAGAGCAATTTAGGAAGACCCTGTTTCAAAACAAAAATAAAATAGGGCTGGAAGTGCTGTTCAGAGGTAGAATGCCCCTGTGTTCAATCCCCAGGACACACAAAAAATGTTATCGGAACCATGGGATTGACATTATTGATTTTTAAGAAATGGGTATATTCAGATAAGTGGATGAAGGGCAGGGGGTAAGCCATATAGGAGGAAAATGAGTCATTGAGAGAGGAGCAGATGGCTAGGATGTCGTAACAGACTGGGACCTAATTATGGAAAGCCTGGGCAGCCATGTCCAGGAATCTGAGCATTGTCATTGAGTGCTCACTGTGCAACTGTTCTGTATCAAGCACTTTACAGTGATATTGTCATATTTTAGTTCCTTGGTAATCAGAGATCTAAATCTTTAGATCAGGAGGCTCAGTGAGTTTAAGAGATTTGCTCAGTAGTGAAGGAGCCCAAAATTCAAACACAGAGTCTCTGGCCCTAAGTCAGTGCTCTTGCCAGCAGGGGCCTGGGGATTTTTTGAATAAGGGAGTGATATGAAAGAAACACTGAGTATTTTCGGAAGCATAATCTAGCCATCTGGTACTGGGGGTTGCATTCAACAAAACTGGTCAGAAGTTTCATTGAAAGGTTCAGAACTGTAGGAGACATTGGTTAGTTCATGTAACTGTGAGAGACCAGGGGAGCTAGACAGGCACCACATGTCAAAATCAATCAATATCTCAGCCACGCTACTCCCTGTGTGTTGGCCTCATTGTCTCCTAATCATGCTTAGTGCCTCTCTCCACCACGGTGGATGCAGGGGTAAGAGAAAGGTGCAAACAGCTTAACTGCCAGAGAGAGGACTCCATTATAACATCTTTGTACAAAACCTCAGAAAAGGATTCTCGTTTGCTATCTCTGTGGCCAAAGGGTAGAGTACTGTGAGTGATAATACAGCAGAATGATAAAAGAAAATTGTGGAGAGAATAGCACACCAAAAGGATGTGCGATGATGGTCTCCTAAGATACTGAAAAGGAGCTGCCAGGAAGGCAATGGTTATTCACTACACTCAGTACACAGAGAAAGCAAACTAAATCACGCAACACAATACATTTTCCATGACTGAAGACCACAGAAATGGCACAGGTCATGCATTCAATTATGTTATCCTGAGTTAATTCATTGTTACATAGGGAGTTTGCATTTTCATTTGCAGACATGGTAAAACTATATAAGCACTATTTATTATTCTAATGCTGATGACTTGCAAATTTTTCCTCCATCTTTCTCTACTGAGTCACGTCTTGTTTTTTAGTAATTACTTTGGGAAAGGTGTTGTCTCCCACAAGTTTTTATACTGTATTGCTTTCATACTCAATTATCTTTCATTAAATTTCCACAGTTCATCATATTCGTATTCTTTTTCTTTGAGCCTTCCCCAAAGGGACCATCAACCTATTACCAGGATGACTATGCAATGGGGAAAATGAAGTGGACCTTGAGAAGATTATGAGACACTAGCCCTGAACTGACACTAATTCCAAGAGACCCTAAACACTACTGTGGCTGACCAGTCAGAGTAGGTGCTTATGGAGTGCAGGTGATCGATAGCGTCTGAGCTCATGTCAGTCCTTTATTGGGTTCAGCGGGTCCCTAAAACCATCTTGTGTCTTATTTTCCCCCAGGTTCAAAATGCATAATTGGAACAGACATCCTCAGCAACTAGCAGAATCCCCATACTGGTGATGATACAAAATCATTCTTGTATTCTTCTAATTTTCTCTACATTTGGAGTGGTAAAACTTATAGATTTAGCCTGTTCAGATTTAGTCCACTGATTTTAAAGGTAACTATGTCTACATATATACCAAGATATTGACATATAGAAGCAAATATGTTTCCTAAGTTATGTTATATATAATATATATTATGTTATATATGTTGTGTGTGTATATATACACATACATACAACATATATATAATTTTATATATATAACATATATATAATTTTGTTTTTGTGGTACTGGAGATTGAACCCAAGGGTGTTTTACCTCTGAGCTACACCCCCCGCCATGTCTGTCTGTCTGTATATATATATATGTCCTGCATTTGTTCTTCTGAACAACTTGCTTCCAGTAAGGGTGAAAAGACAAGTTGAAGCTATGGTTTATTGGAACAGACCCCTTATTGATGTGTTCAAATGGCAGTGTACAAGCTCCCCTCTTCTCCTCTATCCCCCAACCATGCACAGGGAATTTTCTTCTTGGGTTGGTTAACACTCTTCCTCATCTGGATTGCCTTCAAGTATGTGACAACAAAGAACTCAAGCACCAAAATAGCAGCAGCTACATATCCTCTGCATGACAGTGTAATTTCTTCTGCCTTAAGGCTGTGTCTAGCACTGAAATCATAGTCTGTTTACTTCGATCTGGTGCTACATTACACTGGGAGGGATTTAACTCTTACTTATAAATACACAGGGGAATTATCTCTCAGCTTTGTTTAGCTTAGAATTGGAGATGAAATTGTGCAGTTCTTTTTGCTGCTGAGCCAATCATGCCATTGAGCAAAACCTTACCCCCCAATTTCATTAGACAAGCGAGAACACAGTGCCATCTCTTAAAATGCTCAGCAACACACACACACACACACACACACACACACACACACGATTGGTGGCTGACTGAGTATAAGAAATTCATCTTGAAGGTTTGCCCTTTGACTTGAATGTCTGGGTTTCTCTTTAGATACTTCTGCTAGGGAAACAACACTTTTGAGTTAAAGAAGTTAGAGTTTTACACTGAGAAATTTGGGATACTATGTGTGTATGTTTAAAACTGTGGATTATCAAAACATTCTAAGTAACTATGATCCTTTATAAATCAGTATTCTATAATCTCTCAATCAGAAAACGTCAATCATTTTTAACATCACTCTTTTTTTTTTTTTGCGGTACCGGGGATTGAACCCAGGGGCGTTCTACCTCTGCGCTACACCCC
>PVJS01018617.1:0-34675 GCA_004027185.1 Glis glis | reverse complement strand
TTCCCAGCACTGGGGGGGTCTCCGGGTGCGGGGCCAAGGGCTCACCTGCCCCACGTCCCCAGCACCAGAAGGCGGTCTCCAGGGGCAGGGCCAAGGGCTCACCCGCCCTGCATCCCCAGTGCCGGGGATCTTCAGGGGTGGGGTCCAGGGCTCTCCCGCCCCATGGGGGTCTCTGGGGGCAGGGCAGAGGGCTCACCTGCCCCGTGTCCTCAGTGCCGGGGGGAGGGGTTCTCTGGGGGCAGGGCCAAGGGCTCACCCACCCCACGTCCCCAGTGCAGAAGTGGGGAGTTCACCTGCCCCGCAACCCCAGCACCGGAGTGAGGGGATCCCTGGGGTTAGGGGCCGAGGGCTCACCCGCCCCGCATCCCCAGCACCAGGGGGGGTGTCTCCAGGGGCGAGGCCGAGGTTCACCCCCCACCCCGTGTCCTCAGTGCCGGGGGGAGGGTTCTCCAGGGTGGGGCCGAGGGCTCGCCTGTCCCATGTCTCCCATGCCAGGGAGTCTCCAGTAACAGGGCCAAGGGCTCACCCACCCCGTATCCCCAGCACCAGAAGGAGGGGTTCTCCAAGGGCGGGGCCAAGGGCTCACTCACCCCGTGTTGACAGCACCGGGGGAGGGGTTCTCTGGGGGTGGGGCTGAGGGCTCACCTGCCCCATGTCCCCAGGGCTGGGGTTCTCCAGGTGCGGGGCCGAGGGCTCACCTGTCCCATGTCTCCAGTGCTGGGGGGTATTTGTTTGTTTGACTTCTTAATGATTGCCATTCTGATTGGGGTTAGATGAAATCTCAGAGTAGTTTTAATTTGCATTTCCCTGATTACTAATGATGTTGAACATTTTTTCATGTATCTATTGGTCATTTGTATCTCTTCTTTTGTGAAGTGTCTATTCAATTTGGTTGCCCATTTCGCAGATGATATGATCCTATACTTAGAAGAACCAGAAAACTCAACCAAAAGTCTGCTAGAACTGATTAACAAATTCAGCAAAGTAGTGGGATACAAAATCAACCTAAAAAAAATCAGTAGGCCTCATATATGCCAACCATGAATCCACTGAGAAAGAAATCCAGAAAACAATTCCATTCACAATAACTTCAAAACCTATCAAATACCTAGGAATAAACCTAACTAAAGAGGTAAAAGACCTCTACAATGAAAATTATAAAACACTGAAGAAAGAAATTTAAGAAGATCTTAGAAGATGGAAAGATCTCCCCTGCTCTTGGATAGGCAGAATAAATGTCATCAAAATGTTCATTATGCCAGAAGCGATCTACAGAGTCAATGCAATCCCTATCAAAATACCAATATCATTTTTCACAGACCAAGAAAAATCCGTCATTAATTTCATATGGAGAAACGACTCATAATGGCCAAAGCAATTCTAAGCAATAAGAACCACGCAGGAGGTATCACAATCCCTGACTTCAAATTATACTACAGAGCTATAGTAATAAAATCAGCATGGTATTGGTACAAAAACAGACACATAGGCCAATGGAACAGAATAGAAGATACAGAAACAAATCCAAACACTTATAGCCAATTGATTTTTGTCAAAGGTGCCAAACACATACATTGGAGAAAAGACAGTCTTTTCAACAAATGGTGTTTGGAAAACTGGTTATTCATCTGTAGAAAAATGGAGCTAAATCCTTACCTCTCACCATGCATAAGAGTCAACTCAAGATGGATCAAAGACCTGGAATTTAGACCAGAGACTGTGAAATTACTAGAGGAGGGCATAGGTTCAACACTCCAACATATAGGCACAGGCAGTAACTTCCTCAATAAGACCTCCAAAGCCCAGGACACTAAAACAAGAATTCATGAGTGGGATAGCATTAAACTAAAAAGTTTCTGCACCATCAAGGAAACCATCAAGAGCCTAAAGAGAAAGCCTATGGAATGGGAGAAGGTCTTTGCCAGCGATTCCTCTGATAGAGGTCTAATATCTAGGATATACAAAGAACTTAAAAGACTTTACACTAAAAAGAAACCTTATTTTTAAATATAATTTTGGGAGGCTGAGACAGGAGGATCCGTGTTCATGGCTAGCCTCAGCTACTTAGTGAGGCCCTCTGCAAACTTAGTGAGACCCTGTTTCAAAATAAAGAATAAAAAATAGGGCTGGGGGTGTAGCTCAGAGATAGAATGCCCCTGAGTTCAATCCCAAGTACTGCAAAAAAATATATAATTTTATTGATGCACCATAATCACACATCATAATGAGGTTCAGAGTGATAGAGAAATACATGCATACAGCACTTGGTGAGCTTCCCCCAGATCGACTGAGTTTTAGTAATAAGACACACTGCTAGAATAAAAAATGCATAAGATTATATTGAGATTTGAATTGGTCCACTTTCATCATGAAATTTGAGTCTCAAAATTAAACTATAAATCACAAAATACTATTTTTGAAGTTTAAATAAAAATCATCAGAGTCTGAAACAAATGAAAAATAAAATTCTAAGCCGATGAGCAAGTTAGGACCATATTGCCTAATTATTGTAATTGAAGAACATCATTAATCTTTTTAACACTGACAGACACACCCACCTGACAATGAGCTCGTCAGTGGTACAGGTCTGAGGGAGGACCTGTCCCTTTTGCAGCTTCTTCCTAAAAAGACAAGAGGGGGTTGAGCAGACCATATCCAGGTGATTCTCCATAAATTTGGGATTGAGATGAAATTATTCCAATGTGTGTGGAGCCAAAGAAGTAAAGGGGTAGAAAGAAACCAGGATTATTACTCTGTGTTTCTTTCATGTGGAGAGAAACATAAGAAGCCGCAAAGAAACATATGCCCTCAGTATTAACTACCACATTGTTTTTCCAAATAAGAAATATGAGTATTAAAGGGATAAGGTTATTTGCTTTTCTTTATTTTCTAGGCTATCTCGAAATTCTATACCTCTTTCTCTTATACCAGTTTCCTTTTCTCCATATCAAATATGCTTATTAAACATAATTTGCTTTGTTCATTTTACACTTTTATGGGTTCTATTAGACATGATTTTTATATCAGCAAAACCTACTGAATGATATTATTAACTCTTAGAAATTATGCTTTGCCATATTTTTCAGTCAAAATGTATCTGGTTGGCATTTTGAACTACAGCTGAACCCTTTCGTACTCAAAATAACTGACTCTTGAGAAAACAAAACCTTTCTATTATTTTAAGAACAAAAGTTGAACCTTTTCAAAAGAAGTTAAGCATGTCAAGTTGCCTCCCAGTTGTAATAGTCTAAATATAGCTAATAATTAATAATGATTTCCCTTTGACACTCTAGCCAGAGTCTCATATCTAAAAAGTCAACCAACAAATGTACTATTTAAAATATCAGTGCTGCTCAAAATTCACTTTCTTAACTTCATAGCACTCAACTCAATCATAAATTGTAAAAAAAATAGTATTTATTTTCTGGTCTCTATCTTCCATGAGAACGTAAACGCAATTAGACAGAAATCACATTTGTCTTGTTCATCCTTGTTTTAGCATATTTTCTAGAAAATAAGCATGAAGTTACTGGAAAAAAATGAGTAAATATTATTGTTTTTTAAATTTATTTACTTATTCATTTTTATTGGTTCATTTTAATTATACATAATAATGAGGTTCAGAGTGATAAATACATACATGGATGGAATTTATTTAGTGAGAAATAAATACATAAATACATACAGCATTTATTGTGTGTTTCCCTCCAGTTCCTACCCCAGTTCCTCTCCTTCCTATAGATCGTCTTTACATCAATACATGTAACTTCATGTATGAACAAAGGATCATTTGAGTAGTTATTATCAGATCTCCTCTTTCTCCTGCTCTCCTCCCCACCTCTCTCTTTGGATCCCCCTCCCCTATTCCCTAGTGTCTCCCCTCATTTATCTGAGGTCCTCTTTGTTTCTGGGTTTCTCTCTAGCTTCCACATATGAGTGAATGTACATGGCTTTTCACTTCCTGTGATTGGCTAATCTCACTAAGCATACTATTCTCAAATTTCATCCATTTTCCTGCAAATGACATAATTATGTTACTTTTATGGCTGAGTAGAATTCCATTGTGTGTATATTCCAGAATGTCATAATCCATTTGTCTGTAGATGGACACCTAGGCTGGTTCCATAGTTTGGCTATCATGAATTGAGTGGCTATAAACATGGAAATGCCTGTGGCCCTGTAGTAATCTGATCTCAAGTCCTGTCTTTTTTATATTGTTGGACACTATAACACTTGTTTCATTTATATCTTATCTAAGTGAGTTATTTGTCTTAGAAGGTCTTAAAGCACTCAAATGTTCCTGACAGTTTTAATTTCCTCCCTTAAACATTAGAATTCAGTACTGAAAGTGATGCTTCACTGTGTGGATATATGGCCCTTGGCTCCACAACCACCCTGCTGTGTTTATTTTCCAATATGCCATTTTCTTTCCCGTTCTTAGCATGGTGACTGTCCTGTTGGAAATTATTTTATTAATGCCAAAAAACAAGCATTTAGAGATATTTGACTCAATTAACTTAGTAAAATTTATTGAACATCTACTATATTCCAGGCTCCATTCATATTTACATAATGCTAAAACAAAGTGGAAAAACTATTCTGGCCTTCATTGTTGAATATTACTATGGTCTTGAGTATTATCATTAATTCTTTTAAAAAATAAAAACACAAAGATTAAAAAAAATGCTGGGTAACTTTTCCAAGGTTCTACAACCCTCTGTCCTATTTGCCTGCTCATACTTCATTATGAAGAAGGGTCTACATAAATGTAACAAGCTGGATAAGAGCATTAACTTTGGAGCTCAAGTAGGTTGCACACTTGCTGTATGACTTCTCTACACCTCAGTTTCTTTACCTGTGCAGTGGGGGGTTCTTTGATCATGGGCTATTGTATTGGGTCTTAGCAGTGACATCATGTATTTATAAGAGAATATTGAACATTAGTCACTCTGCTAGTATGTCAGTAGGAATTTGAGAATTGTTTTACCTATGTAGCAACTGAAAACAATGTCATTACATAGAGTTCTCATTGCAAGTTCTAAGAATTCACTTTCCACATGGACAGCTTCTTGTGGCCTTACGTTTCTGTAAAACCTTCCCCTAACAACATCTGTGACCTTTTACTTTTTCAGGAGCTCTTTTGTACTTGCTTATTCTCATTCCCATTTCAGCTAGCCATCCATAAGCATTTTGCTGCACCACTTTCTGAAGATCCTACTTTCCTTAGAACAGCCTTTTATGCTTCTGTCCTTGGCAATGTGTAAAAATTCACCTCAAGCCAAGCTTTAATCTTCATGTTACACCGATACCCATGCCCACCAGACACAATATCATTATAAAATAGTTCACTGTCAAGAGGTAATATTTTATAGCTTCTTGAGTTTCCCAAAATTTCTAGTGTATTTGTTTGCCCTTCAAACTTTCAGGAACTGATGAATATCATCCTTGAATAACCAATAAAGATGCAAACGTTTTTTTCTGGGCCAAAAGAGAATACCATTTCCCTTGCTTACTATGTGAGTCATGATTTTTAATAAAATGATCATTTATTCCTAAGATCTAAACACAGGAATGAAGGTGAAGGTGGGCCACTAACACTGGGGTCTTGGAACATCATGCAGAACTCTGCCCCCTGGTTCTCTTTCCTCTGCTCTCTCCTTTTCCATCTTCCCTATCTTAGGTAGACATGGTTGTAGGTACTAATAGGATAACACATCAGTTAGCAAAGTACATCAGGTCTCCAGTAGCTGGATCGTAAGAACACAAAGAGCAAGCTGAGATGCTAGAAAAGGAGGACCTAAAACAGAGCTTGTGTTTTCTAAAGGTTTTAATTATGTTCCCTTTTAAATTTAATTTTATTTGATATATATATATATTTGTACCTATTTATATTTATAAGGTGCAGTGTGATATTTTGATTCATGTATATATTGGGCAATAATTAATTCAGAGTATGTAGGATATCCATCACTTTTAAACTTTTATCATCTCTTAATGGTGAATGAATTAAAAAGCCACTTTTCTAACTCTTTTGAGATATGTAATTTATTATTATTAATTCTATTCATTCTGCCATGCTAGAATACCAAGACTTATTACTCCTATCTAACTGTACCTTTGTACCCATTGACCAGTCTTTCTCCATCCCCTCCTCCCTCCTAGTCTCCTCAGCCTCTGGTAACCACTATTCTCCTCTCAGCTTTTATGGAATCAACTATTTTAGATTCCACATGTGGGTAAAATCAGGTGGTGTTTGTTTTTCTGTGCCTGACTTATTTCACTTAACATAAGGCCCTCCACCCATGTTGTCACAAATGACAGGATTTAATGTTTTTGTGGCTGAGTGGTATTTGATTGTGTACTCCATTTTCCTAATCCATTTGCCTGTTGGTGGACATTCAGGTTGACTCCATATCGAAACTGTTGTGAATAGTGCTTCAATAAACACAGGAGTACAGTTGTCTTTTCAACACATTGGTTTCATGTCCTTTAGATAAATACCCAGTAGTGGGATTGGAAGATCCTATGGTAGTTCTAGTTCTAATTTTTTGAGGAAATGCTATGCCATTCTCCGTAATGGTACACTCATTTCCATTCCTACTAACAGTTTGCAAGGACTCCTGTTTCTCTACATCCTCATCAGTGCTTTTTATGTTTTGTCTTTTTCATAATAACTATTCTAACTGGGACAAGGTTGTATCTCATTGAGGATTTGGTTTGCATTTCCCTGAGAGCTAATCATCTTGAATATTTCTTAAATTTCTGTTGGCCATTTGCATATCATCTTTTGGAAAATGTCTACTCACATCTTTAACCCATCTTTATTAGTATTATTTGACTTTTTGTTATTGCTTGTTTGAGTTTCTGTTATACTCTTGGTATTAGTCCCTTGCCAGATATAGTGTTTACAAATGTTTCCTTGCATTTTGTAGGTTTTCTCTGTACTGTTGACTGTTTTGCTGTGCAGAAGCTTTTGGTTTGATATAATCCCACTTATAAATTTGGCTTTTATTGCCTTTGATTTGGGGTAACATCCAAAAAAAAATCTATGGTGTGATTTTTGAAGCATTTCCCCTGTTTTCTTCTACTAGTTTCCTTTCAGGTCTTACATTTGGGTCTTATCAGTCTCTGCAGCTTCATTTACTGTCCCCATTAGTTCTCTATTGGCCATCTTCACAAGGCCCTACTTCTTAACATTATTTAAAAGTCCTTAAAGCATAATCTCCAAAGATAATAATCCTATTGTAAGCTTAAAGAACATTACAATTTGTTTTCTTTACAGCACTTATAGTTCTATTATCCTATTTGACCCTCATATGACCCTGTGTAGTAGACAGGATAGGATAGGAAAGTTGTTCCAGTTTTCCAAATGAGACTGGAGTAGCTAAATGACTTATATGAGACCACAGAGTTAATTAGGGCTTTCACTGCTCTTGGCATCCATCCTATACCCTAAGGACACTCAAGGGTATCCCGGCAAAGCTCCTTGAAGTGGTATTAATGTCTAGAAGAACATCTAGGCAGTCACGGTCTCATCGATTGGTCTGGTTTTCTGTATCTGGAGATACGGAAGGGTGTGATCAGCTTTGACTACATTGTAGTGGCCTTGCCTTTGCTTGATATTTCTCCAACTGTGCAACATCCAGGTAATGTCTGCACCGTGAAAGCACACGCCAGGTGCACCTGCAACCTGGAAGATGTTTAATTGTCATGACCCTACCTGATATTCACCAGAACTCGAGGGAGGAGTATTCATTCCAGGACAGAAAAAAAAAAACCCTGGAGCCCAGGAAGCCAGAAATTACCCTTCCTGGTTTAGAATATTCTCACTGTCTAATATACTGAGGTATTCATTCCAGCATTCTGTGTTGATCTGCAGTGAAGGAATTGTATTCTAGAGTTTCTGTGAATATTATAGGGATGATCTATGACAATTGAGCACCAATAAGTGTCAAGCAATGGGCTAGGTGCCTTAAAAGCATTATTTTATTTAATATTAGTAAAATTATGAGGAAGTTATTTTTACCTGCAGTTTATAACATGAAAATTTAGACAAGGTAGTGACTAACAATTTTGTGTAGGTAAATCAAGTTTAGGATTACAAGGAAAGAAGTCCATCATAATCTGGTTAAAATATAAGTTCTTTCATGTTAATCAATACTAGTTTATTAATCAATTGGCTCTTAAATTCTAACTACAATAAGCTGGGTGTAGTGGTGCATGCTTGTAATCCTAGTACTTGGGAGGCTGAGACAAAAGGATCGCAGGTTCAAAGCCATCCTCAGGAACTTAGTGAAGCTCTCAGCAACTTAGTGAGACCCTGTTTCCAAATAAAAAATAAAATTGGGCAGGGGGTATAGCCCAGAGATAGAAGACCCCTGGGTTCCACCTCCAATACCACACACACACACACACACACACACACACACACACAAACTAACTACAGTAAGTAGTTAACTATATATTCAATAAGTATTTGCTTATACATTTAATTTCCTGTCATTTTTTCCTACTAAACATCCCTTTCCCTCCTATTTTAGCTTCATATCCAGAATTATGATTTTGAGGCTCTGAGCTTCATTGCTGTTAATCATGTCACCATCCTTTCAATCATTAATTTCAATTCTTAATATTTCAGTATTAAGCCAATGAGTCAATACAAGGATCCATATTTGGGCAAATGTTTTTTGCATCAGTGGCCTCTATTAGTGCAATAGTCTCACACTGGGTTCTGCAAAAGTTTACCATTTCATCAGGGACATTCTATATCTAACCATAACACCTACTATATGTTTTCTAAAATTATGTCATGTTCTATTTTCAACAAGCCTACAAGTTAAGGAAGATGATTCACACATTATGGAGGTGTCCTCTCAAATTTCAAAGTTAAATAGCCAGTAAAAACCAGTTGCACAAATAGTAACTGAGGATGCTTCCTTCTGAACGTACTGACTGGCTTTGTCCATTCTTGGTCAGTGCTGCTTGCAGTTCTCATAATCAAACAATGTTTGCATGCAGAGACATGTCACCAGCTTCTCTGTTTCATAAATGTAAAGTTCTGATACAGACCCAAGTTACAAACAAAGCATTAACCCAGAAGAGGTTTTAAAATTACCCAACTAAGTGTCATGAAATTGAACTTTTAAAATGATATTAAAACCATTTTGGTAGATTGATTACAGTTTTCATCTGGAACAATAGATACTTCAGGACAAAGCTGGTGCAAAGCCAAAAGGCCAGTCAAGGCAATTGTAACTCTTTCTTAGTAACCCTACTGCCTCCAAGGACATACTTTTAAGCTAGGGGGAAAAAAAAGTCTCTGGCAATGTAGGGAATGCAAATTTATGTTAACAGCCAGGATCCTGCACCAGCATCCTTATACTCCAAATTTAATGAATGCTTACTATGAGAAAATTGGCTGCCTGGCACAGGAATCTGCCCCAAAATTTCAGAGTCTATTTGAAAGCTTCGCTAATGTTCGTGTATTTCAAGACAGGCATCAACTACAAATCCTGGATTAATCACATGAGGCAGAGTTAAGAACATGAGTGAAAATATAACAAGCTTTTGATTATTCAGGGATTAAAAAGTATTCTGTGCTAGAGTTGGAAAGAACTTTAGAGACAAGTGGGTCTGTCCTCCTTACCGTATTTTTATACATCAAGATAGTAATACATTTTCAAGAAGAAATTCTGGAGGAGCCAGGTGTGGTGGCGCATGCTTGTAATCCCAGTACTTTGGGAGACGGATACTGGAGGATCCGGGTTCGCAGCCAGCCTCCGCTCTCTCTCTCTCTCTCTGTCTCTCTCTCTCTCTCCCTGTCTCTCTCTCTCTCTCTGCCTGTCTCTCTGTCGTCTCTCTCTACTTAGTGAGGCCCTCGGCAACTTCGTGAGACCCGGTTTCAAAATAAAGTATAAAAAATAGGGCCAGGGGTGTAGTGCGGAGGTAGAACGCCCCTAGGTTCAATCCCTGGTACCACAAGAAAAAAAAAAAAAAGAAGAAATTCTGAAATTCCAAAAGACAAATGAGGAAAAATTAAAAAAATTCACCTGTAATTAAAACTCATATACACTATTATAATGTACAGAATTTATGTTTTTTTTCTTTCTTTCTTTTTCTTTCTTCTTTTCATCTTTCTTTGAAAAGATTATTTCAGCAGTTTAAACCAAATAGTACATATAACCGTAGACAATTTTTATATTATTTCTCACTTAATCTTATGCCATAAATATTATTCTGTGGGATTACATAGTTTTTCAAATAAAAATTCTGATGCCTAAATCATATTCTACTTGATTTACATAGCTAGCCTCTTAGTGTTGCACATTTCTACTGTTTCCCATTCAGGACCACCACGCATGATTCTATAAATAATCATTTCTGAAACTAAAGCTTTCAGATCCTTAACAGTTATCTTAAAATTAGATTCCCAAGCCAGGCATGGTGGCGCATGCTTGTAATCCCTGTACTTGGGAGGCTGAGACAGGAGGATCGCAGGTTCAAGGCCAGTCTCAGCTACTTAGCGAGGCTCTCAGCAAACTAGTAAGACCCTATTTCCAAATAAGATAGAAAATTGTGCTGGGGGTGTAGCTTGGAGGTAGAACACCTCTTGGTTCAATCCCCTGTACCGCCCCCCAAATTAGATTCCCAAATGTGTAATTACAAGGTAATGTGTACATATAGGTAAATGCTTTTCAAATTATTCCACTACTAGTAATGAAATAAAAATCTATTGCCCATACTCTCAGTGGTATCACACACACACACACACACACACGCACGCACGCACGCACGCACGCACCACAAATATGCTAGCCAAAACATTTTTGCTTTCATTTTAAATGTTACTATCTTTAGACTCAGGCAAGGACAATCATTGTCCTGGGCCCCATGCTTTCATTTTATAGGACCACTTTGGCCTTCCTCTAGCCATGTCTTTCTCTAAGAAACAAGGATCTCACAGGGTCAAATGAACTGTTCACACCACAATCATGCTACTGCTTCTTGACCATGTTCTGGGTACATTATACTCTGAAATTTCATGCACAAATAAACATAATTTCCAGGGCCTCTATCCCAGACTAGTATTACTGATGACATACTGCCCAAGGAGTGGGCAAGAGCCAGCTCCTGTAGGGGCAGTGATATGCAAGAGAATGAAGAAATGTGGACCCAGATGTTCACACACATCTGCTGTGGGTGGGAAAGAAGAGAAAGGAAAAATCAGGAGTCTTTGATTTCCTCCTTCTATGACATTATAATCCAGAGCAAACCAGTGAAGAATATGAGAATGCTAAACTCAAGCCTGGCCCCATAGGTCTCCATGAAGATATATTTATCAAACAGAAGCATAAAACACAAGAGAAATTTAAATGAGCCTAAGTGAACACACAGTAAACTCTACCAAATCTTTAATGATTTGGTAAAGGCAGTACAAAAAAAGAAAATTACAGCACAACATCACTTATAATATAATTAGCTCCACAGATGCTAGAGAACAAAACAAAAACAAAACTTTGACAAACTCTATACTCACTGCTGATTTGAAAATAAGAAACACACAAGAATGTGGGGACTGCTAGATACTTTCTTAGTATAAAAAATGCATTTGCCCTCATTCATAAAGCCAATATCTTAAGCTGATGGGAAATGGGAAAAAACTGGGGACATTTTCACTGAGATCAAAAGAAGGCAAAAATGCACATAATTTCACACTGTATTACAGTGATTTGCCAATGCGAGTATACAAGGTAAGGCAATTAGACTCAATCATTGGAAAATAAGTACAGTTCTCCATTTTCAGGCAATATGATTGTATTCTTAGACAACTTTAAAGACTTAGTAATAAAACTAACATAGTCACATAATAAGAGTTACATAAGGTAGCTCACATAAAATTACCATAAGGAAATCTATAACCTTCACAAATAAAATAATAACCAGTTAGGGAAATTAATGGCATAAAAAATCACACATAAAATAGAATCAAAGAAGAAAATATCTATAAACTCACACAATCCTATTAACCATGCCAGCAAGCTTTCTTGTTATTAAAGTTTATATGGAAAAGTAATGGGAGTTAATAATTAGGAAAAATTAGAAAATAAAGCAATGAAGGAGATGTTAAAACATATACCACTCTACCAGTATGGTATGAGAACAGGAGTAGACAGACACTCCAGTGGAAGGTAACAAAAGTTCAGAAATAGGCATGAATGCATAGGACAATGTAATATGTGATAAGGTGGCATCTTAAATTGCTGGGGAAATAAGCTTTTTCTAAGTAGTTCTGAAAAAACTGAATAACTACCATGGAAAAAATAAATTGTGGTATACACCTCGCATTAAGCAACATATAAATTCCATGGATTTTATATTTGAGTAAGAGACCTAAATATAAAACTGAAACCAAATAATATAAGAAACCTGAGTAAAATTTTTCTAACCTGGGAATACTTAAAGATGCTTGCCTACGAGTCAAAATTTTAAATGTCAAAATGAAAAGGCAACTACCTAAAATGTGAGATAGAGATCACATTTTATTTTTTCTTGTAGTTATTCAGCTTCTCCAGAACCATTAAAACCCTCTGCATGACAAGCTAGATAATTATAAGTCAAAAGAAAAATACAAACTAGGAGAAAACATTTGCAATGCATATCACAGATAAAAAAACTAAAATTCCATATGCATATCAACCTATTAAAGTTAAGATATTGGATATTAGCCCTTTTTATTCATAATGGACTAATATATACATGGAATATAAACCTTTATCTGTGGTATACATTGCAAATTTTATATATAATTTATGATTTTCATATATAAATGTAAATAGACAGATATATATATATAGTTACATATAATTATACATAAAGGTATACATAGATTATAGAAGGATAATAGATAATTCTTTAAAAATTAGGGGGGGAAGACCCAAACCTGATATATACAGTGAACCAAAGAAGTGAAAACTTTTATTAAAATAGCAAGAGATGATGTTCAGCATCATCTCTCATAATAACAGCTATACAAATTTAAACTACACTGAGATATCACTTCTCACTTCTTAGACTGAGAAAGTTTAAGCTTGACAAGATCTTTGTTGGCAGGGTTGTGGGGAGCAGGCACTCCCATGCATTGCAGGTGAGACTGCAGATGAATGCAACATTTAGGGAGGGAAATTTGGCAAATCTATCAAAACTATTTATGCATTTGTCCCAGTAGTTCAACTTCTAGTCATTTACCCTGTAGACATATTTTTACAAAATGAAAATAGATCTATATAAGGTTACTAACTGAATCATTATTTAGGATTACAGAAGATCAAATTATCCTAAATGCTTGTATATTGGAATTTGGAGTAAATACAAGGGTTTGAATAAACAATGGTCCATCCATACAATGAATTAGTGTGCAGTTGCAACAAACAAGGAGAAAAGAAATGGTGTGATTTCCAGGATATATTGTTAACTGAGAAAAGCAAGGTGTAAAACCATTTAAGCACTTGTAGAGTTAGCAACTGTGTAATAAAGCACAATTAAGAAAACAAATTTCATTTTTTATGTTTTTATAACAAGAAATAACACCACAGACACATACACGAGGGATAATCCAGAAACTAATGTTCATCATTATCTTTCTGAAGTGTTTGAAAGTGAAGTTGGAAGGTTTTGGGTAGGGGCCTTATACTATTCTGCAATCTTTTTTTATAATAATTAAATTATATTAAATATGTTTTGAAATATATAATGAATCAATAAAGATTATGCAAGGAAAATCTAAATGGAATAGAAACAGAAACTCATATCTTAATGGTGTTTCAAAGGGAAAACATAAGAGTTGAAAGTGTTACAACTTACACAAAAGGTAGCATGCGAACATTGTTTTTTCCTTTCAAGATGCATTCACAGACTAAAGATTTAAAACACTATAAACAAATATTGAATTCTAGTTGCTAGATTTTTTGTAGCAGCAGTATGGATTAATGTTCCTCAAACTATTTTTTTGTGTGTGTGCTAGGGATGAACAAATAAGAAATTTAAGCAAATGGAAGAGACTAAAATTAAAACTTATTGGATTCATATTGAATCTGTCAGTACAAATGTATGGCTTAGGTAGATAGATAGATAGATAGATAGATAGATAGATAGATAGATAATAGATAGATAATAGGTAGATAGGTGTGTGTATATATTATATACATTTTCTAGTGAATTCCCTCGCAAATACTAGAAACTGACGCCTGGGTAGCAGTGAGCTCACCTATCACCCAAATTTAAGCTTCTTAGTTATGAACGTATAATGAGAGAAAAAACTTTTCTTTAGATTAAAATGTCAAACAACACATGTAGAAGAAACAATTTTAGAAAATTACAATTTGGCAACCATCATGGAAATAAATGAATAAAACAAAAGCATTATAATTTGATGAGGACCAAGACATTTACATAGTCCCAAATTATATTATTAATGACAAGGGGAAAATCCAGTAACTCTGCAGTGGAGATATGACAGATAGGATTTAACCAAGTGATCAAATGTAATATCATCTTTAATGGGACAATATTCATGCCTCAAGACTGCACCACTAAGAAAACCATGTCATCTCCTTTGGAATACTACAAAAACTTAGTTACCTAAATCGTTTTTTTTTAATTTGGCGCATTGTAATTTTACATCATATTGGGGTACAGAGTGTCAGAAAAATGTGTGTCCACAACACTCCAACATATAGGTAGGGGTACAAACTTTCTTAATAAGACCCTGAGTGCTCAGGAAATTAAAACAAAAATTAACGAATGGGATAACATTAAATTAAAAAGCTTCTGTGCAGCAAAGGAAACCATCAAGAATCTATGAGAGAGTCTACAGAATGGGAGAAGATCTTTACCACCTACCCATCTGACAAAGGTCTAATATCTAGAATATACAGAGATCTTAAAAAGATTAACACTAAAATAAACCCAATCAAAAATTGACACACAAACTGAATAGTTATCTAAATATTATCAAAAGGAAACATCACATCAGCCAGCTCAAGCAGGCATATTCGAAAATATAACTATTCTGCATTTTTCAGAAATTTAATGTTGCTGGGCATGGTGGTACACACCTATAATCCCAGTACTTGGGAGGCTGAGACAAACAGGAGAGCGGGTTCAAGTACAGCCTCGGCAACTTAGCAAGACCCTTAGCAACTTAATGACAACCTGTTTCAAAGTAAAAAAGTAAAAAGGGCTGGCGGTATAGCTTGGAGGTAGAATGACCCTGGGTACCAACAAAACAAAACAAAATAAAATTTAATGTCATAGAAGTCACAGAAAATCTAACAAGGAATGCCTGATCCTGACTGAACTGGATCCTGGTGTACACTGAAGGCCATTAATTCTGGAGATTGCTGAAATTTGAATAGGATCTGCAGACATGACATTGGACTATGCTACTATTGGTTACATTCTTTTGCTAATTGCACTGTGGTACCAAAGCAAATATCCTTGTTCTTAGGAAATTCACACTAAAGTATTTAGCAGTAAAGAGGCTTTATGAAAGCAACATTCTGCCAATTTGTTCAGAAAAAAAACACACATATATACACAAACAGAATGATGTAGCAAATGTGACAAAATGTTAATAACTGAAGAATCTGGATGACAGTACTCTACAGAAGTTCTTTGTACTATTCTTACAACTTTTTTATAAGACTAAATTTACTTAAAAGTAAAAAGTTACAAAAACAACAGCAAAGAATCAATTAAGATTATATTGAAGTCTTCCAGAAAGTAATGTTCTTCTTTTACATCAAGTTCCTGAATCTTGAGTTGTTTTCCTCACAAAGCATCTGCAAGTACCAAAATATGGTACCCAGAAGAGAAAGGGAAAAAATATCAAGGTCTGGTGTGACGAGAAGGGTGAGCTCATTACCCAGCCCCCTTAATAATGGCCTTTCTCCTGATGCTATTTATATAGGACAGCAAGAGCAAAAACCTACTCTCAGATAGGGCCCTATGAAAAGCAGATTGGATCTAAAAATTAATTTCTCATCAGCCTACCATGCCATGGTGGCCCATGGGTTATGACAGAAAGTCTATCACCTGAGATAGAGCACAATGTTGTCCAACTACCTCAGATGATACTGTGCACTACTGTGCGCTTCATTTTTATGCTGTCTTTTGGGAGCTGCCCTTTTATAATTATACAGTGCAAATTGAGGAAAGTTGAGTCATGAATTTCTATTTGAAATCTCAGTATGCCAGCATGTTCAGAGGGCTACATGTCTGTGGGTCTGTCTGCTTTGGGGAAGCCAGAATTATCACAGTTCTAATATTCACAGACCAACAAAAGGAATCTATTGGGGCCTTGCCCTGGGCCAGGTTGCTGACCCTAAACAGGGGCAAGATTAAGAACTTTACCACTTCAAACATTAAAATCACAAATATGTCCCCACTACTCTGGTCCCATGGAGTATATATCAAAATGAAGATAAAATTATACCATAAAATAATTGTAAAGAAGTAAGAATGCTCATTTTATAATGAGCCAAGGCTTTTTCTGTGAACTATTATGTAGTTAATTGCTTTTCTTTACACTTTACCTATTTTATTCTTTACCTATACTTTCCATTGGCTTAAAGTTACAGTTAATCTGTTCATAAGGTAGCATTATATCATCATGGGAACAAAGCACTTCCCATGGGGTTTGGGGAAGGAAACCATGATGCACATATTCCCAACATGTATTAGAGCCATCTGGAATTCTGTTTCAATCTGTCCGTCCCTCACTGAGACTCTGATGCTCCCAAGATCAAGATGAGTGCTCCCAATCTCTTTAGGAAGGCCTTCACTCTTGAGTTACCATTACCCGTGGGTTTGCCAGTGATTTCTTTCTCAGCTGTGTGGATGCTGAAGGTTGGGAGAACGGTTAAGGTTTGTCTTTATTTTTTATTTTTCCCTTCTGTGCAGCAAAGGAAACTATGAAGAGCCTCATGAGAAAGCTGAAAGAATGGGAGATTTTTGCCAGCTACTCCTCTGATAGAGGACTAATCTCTAGAATATAAAGAGATTCCAAGAAACTCATCACCAAAAAAACAAATACCCCAATCAAAAACTGGGCAAGTGAACTAAACAGACACTTCACAAAAGAAGAAATATGAATGACCAATATATGTACAAAAAGTGTTCAACATCTTTAGCAACCAGAGAGATGCAAATCAAAACTACCCTGAGATTTCACCTAACCCCAATTAGAATGGCAGTTATTAAAAACCCAAACAATAACAAATGCTGGCGAGGATGTGGAGAAGTAGGAACTCTACTACACTGTTGGTGGAATTGCAAATTAGTGCAACCGCTTTGGAAAACACTGTGGAGGATCCTCAGAAGAATGGGAATGAATCTACCATATGACCCAGCAATATCACTCCTGGGTATCTACCCAAAAGAATGGAAACCAAACTACCAGAGTAATGCATGCATATCTATATTTATAGCTGCAGAATTCACAATTGCCAAACTATGGAACCAGCCAAGATGTCCATCAACATATGAATTGATTACAAAACTATGGAATATGTACACAATTAAATTTTACTCAGACATAAAGAACAAAATTATATCATTTGCTGGGAAATGGATGGAATTTGAGAACATTATGCTAAGTGAGATTAGTCACAAAAAATGAAAAGTTGGATGTTCTCCCTAATATGTGGAAGCAAGGGAGAAATTGGGACATAGGAGGGACTCCAGACAAAGGAGGAAAACCTTGGTTGAGTGATGAAGGGGACCTAACTGAGGGAGACAGGAGGGGGGAAGAGGGAAACATCTTAATGGACATGATGTCCATATACAAACTTATCAAAGCCAATCACTATGCTGAGCATTAAGTCAGTAGCATTAATTGTTATGATACACAAAGCCAGTATAGCATGTTGCTGAATAATTATTAGAGGGAAATTGCTATTATTTGGTTCTCTTTCTCCAGCATGAACTCCATCTCACCATGAAGATTCTGTCAAAATGCCCTAGAGATTTTCCTTTTCTTAAAGCAAAGTTTTGGGATGTGGATATAGTTCAGCATTAGAGTGCTTGCCTAGCATGTGCAAGTCCCAAGGTTTGATCCCCAGCACTGTGAAACAAATAAACAAAAAACAAAACAAAACAAAAACAACAAAGTTTGTGTTTCTCTGTCTCCCATGACATATATGAAGACTATCTCCTGGCAACAGGCATGAAGAGAGAGAGACGGAGAGAGAAAGAAAGAAAGAAATTGTTCTAAGTCCATTCTCAATTTTACCATTCCAAAATGGTCTTATACATATTTACAAAAGAAGACAGTCCTATTTTAGGAAATATGGGGGTTTTATTTATTTAAAATAATCATAGTAATAATCAACTTTATGTTTATCAGTGATGCATTTTAGTTTCTTGACACTGCTAGGTTTTTCAGCTAGAAATTTCTAATAAATTGTCAACTGTTTTCCATCTTTCATATACAGTATGTGTCTGCAGAGCATCCAAGGAGCCAACCAGCTGAAAAAAATAACATTCAGAAAAACAAATTGTGTCTCTCCTGAGCGTGTACATTTCTTGTTGTTATTCCCTGAACAATCCAGTGTAATGACTGTTTACATTGTATTCGTTATTATAAGTCATCTAGAGATGATTTAAAGAGCAAGAGAGGATGTGCACAAGCTATAAGCAACTACTTTATTTTATGTAAGGGACTTGAGCATCCTCAGATGTTGGTATCTGTGGGGGTTCCCGGAACCAATGCCCCATGAATAACAAGCAACAACTTTATTGTCAACATAATCGTTTCAAGGACACAACATTCTAAAACAAATGTCTACAAATTCAGATAGCACACTGGGGAAATATTGCAATAGTTAGGTTTCATGGCTAAATTTCATCTATGCATAATATTATTAATCCACAAATCTTAGGACAAACTCCAGGCCAGTAATATGCTGACCCTGAAGGTTCCTTCTTCATTTTCCTGTATAACTTTACTCATGCAGTTCATTCTTATAGAACACCCTGCTTCTCAATCCTGCTTCTCTCCTTCTTCAAGGCTTCGTTCAAAGTCTACCTTGCCGATTTCATAAAATTTCATCTTACTATATAAGCTCACAGTGGTGCCATAGTTTTATTGCCTGAGTCATTCTCCTCTTTTAGTATTAAAATCACAAGCGCTAGAATCACACTGATCCAAGGTTTGAATCTAAGTTCTTCCACGTACTGTTTTGTGACCTTGGGCTTTTAAACACTCTTGTTTCCTCTTCTACAAAATAGTGTTAGTAATACTTACTTGAGGATAAATGAAATGATGTATATAAAGTATATAGAACAATACTATGGGGAATAGAGTAGAAACTAGATAGAAAACAATAAATGTGTGCTTGCCTCGGCAGCACATATACTAAAATTGGAATGATACAGAGAAGATTAGCATGGCCCCTGCGCAAGGATGACACGCAAATTCGTGAAGCGTTCCATATTTTTATTCTACTCAGTGATAAAGAAGAACAAAATAACAACATTTGCAAGAAAATGGAAAGATCTGGAGAACATTACATTAAGTGAGATTAGCCAATCACAAAAAAAGAAGGGTCATATGCTTTCATTAATATGCGCAACTTAGGGAGTAGTGGGGACACAAAAGGGACTCCAATGACAACAGTGAACCCTCAGTGGTGCAAGGGAAGGGGTACAAGGGAAGGGGAAGGGCAAGAAAGAAGTGAATCTATGGAATTACTATCATAAACAATGTGTACATATGAGATTATACCAACATCATTCTCAGTGCTACATGTTGGGGGGGAGGTGGGGGGAGGCGAGGGGGGAGGGACACCAAGAGCTGTGTGCATGTATGTTAACACCAAACTAATACTCATTGTGATGTGAACTATAATGCACCAATAAAAACATATTTAAAAAAAGAAAACAATAAATGTTATCCTAATTATCATCATCACTAAGAGTCTCATTTTCCCAAGCTGGGATTACATATATGGGCACATCTTTGTCATATTTAAACAAAGGCCTCAAGCTCTCTATTTTGTTTGCATTATATTGTTTTAGTTTCTTCACATGCATCTACCTCAGTTATACAGTTTCTACAAAATACACATAGCTTCTTTAACTAACTTCACCACAATATTTGCCTAGAATGTGCCCTTCCTTGGTATTAGAAATAGAGTTCCTCCTTCAGTCACTTCTGAGTCCTTCTATTTCCCAGCATGATGTTCAAATTTTCTTCTAGGATAAAAACCTACCTTTTAACATTATTAGCAAGTGGTACTGCTTAACTTTACAGTTGTCATTTGTTCCTTCCTCCCCAGCCAGTCTGTAATAAACTTGAAATTTCCACAAATCTCCCAATTGCCTGGCACATTGTAATTGCACAATAAATGTTTTGTTCTCTTGGCCACTGGCCAACCAACACAGTCTGTCTTTACTTTTACTTTCTGTCTCTTCTAGTAGCTTCTCTTGTGTGCCATTGTTGAAGCTGTGTAATACTCGAAGCTAGAACTCAGAGAAGAGAAGCCTGGAGCATGGGTAAACCATATTACAGAGGAGAAATCTCAGAGTAGTTCACAACTGGGCTTACTTCTAATATGACTCAGCCTCTCTTTATTTATTGACTCAGAGTTAGGGTGGAAATACACCTTGGGAGAAATACTTCAACTTTCAAGAATAAAGTGGTAGTATATTTTTTTCTTTAGCTGTAATATTGGACCTAAGAGGTAAATTCTATTTTCTACTCTGAACATAAGACAACAGAACCCAGGCTCACAAATCATTAATTGTGGACAGTAAACTGTGCTGGTCCAATGTTAATAGCCAGAGAGGAAGGCTGAGTTAGAAAATAAGCAATTAAAGTGCCATGCATTTTCTATCAAAAGACATGGGAAATAATACTAAAAAGAAGTCCACCTAGCTAGATTTTACTGAGACAAGAGATGAGAGAGAGAGAGAGAGAGAGAGAGAGAGAGAGACTAAAAAGACAGTTTGGCAGCCTGTTATTTTTTTTTCCTATAAAGTCATGAAGCTTAATTCGAAATTTTTCTGGAATTTATGGTACCAGGGGCTAAGCTAAAAATAATTTTCTCTCATTATATCTTGTATTTTAACCTCTGAAGTGGAAGGTTTGTGACAGATACATCAAGACTCCAACTCACAAAAGCACCATTCAAAAAGGAAAAAGAAGAAAGAGGAACTGTTGCTATTAAATGACCCATAGAGAATCAAAGAGACAAAGAAGACTATTTCTGTAGCTTTTTGAGATCAACCATAAGGTTGCTGGGCTGTTCCAGGTGGATCACTCCTGTCAGCTCCAAATGCATCATGTGCCAAATGAGCATGAAATTCTATATGGAATCAAAGCTTGAAAGCTAAGCTTTATTAGACAATGACAGGGATCTGCTCAATAACCCCAGTGAAAATTAATAATCAGTAATTGTCTCTTTATCTCCTTTCCTAAACACTGAACAAAACTTTGGTATTATGCTAGAGGAAAAGAGAGATAAGGGGAAGAAAGTCATAAAGACCTGAACTTCAAGCCACTCATGAAAATGTGATACTCAGGAGGAGAGATGAGTTTAATTCTTAAAACAAAGACTTCTAAATTTTAATACTATTTTTCTTTTTCCTTTTTAAACTTCATGATGCAACAAAATAAAATGCTTATTACATTACTCAGGACTCTGTTCACATTGGAAAACAGATTTTAATATGCTATGTTATTGCCTCAGTCATATCTGTGATACTATTACTAATAGAAGAAGAAGAAAAGAGGACTCATATATCAGGATGCAATCAGGTAAGTAGTAAGTAAAGCTAAAATGAATACTATGAAATAAGGGAATGTGACAAGGATGAGACCATACACAACTGTGGAAACCACGGATAAAGTTTATGAAAATTGCCTCTGTGTTGGGGGTCAGCAGGGCAGGGGGTAGGTTGAGCCATAAATCTGCAGAGCCAATAGTTGGGAAGAAAGCTTGGACATAAAATCGGGGAGAGTGAAGACATTGGAATCCATACAGACATATTGGAATCAGTATCTGTCTGAAGATCTTGATGCTATGGTTTGAATCTGAACTGTCCCCCAGAAAGCTCATGTGTTAAACCTGGTCCCAAACACTGCATGGTTCAGAGATGGTCATGACTGGAAGAGCTGAGCTACTGGGGGCATGGCTTCGAAAACTATATCTGCTCCTGTCCTCTTCCTTTCTCCCTCTTTCTGCTTCCATGTTGTCACAAGTTGAGCATATTTTCCTCACCAGGCCCTGCTTCCAAGATGTTTCTGCCTTGGAGCCAGCCAACCATGGACTGGACCTCTGGAATCTTGAGCCAAGTAAACCTTTTCTGCTCTAAGTTGTTCTTGTGAGTTATTTTAGTCACAACAACAACAACAAAAAAGCTGACTAACACACTTGATGATATGGGCAATTTACAAAAGAAGGTGGCATCCTTGCCCCTAGCCTCAGATAGAGAAGGGGGAGACCTGGTGGAGGTTGGAGGAGCCATGGTGGAGGTTGGAGGAGCCATGGTGCTGATCCTGCCCCAGCAAGGTGAACCCGCAGACTAATAACAACGTGGATCCTCTGCAGCAGTCCCCAGCTCCTCGTCTATGTTCAGAGACAAATAGTTGCTGTTTCACTTCTGTGTTCCAAATCTCATGAAAAGTTTTCTTGAAGCCAACCCTAATAGAATGATAAAGGGAAAGAAATTCTAGGAAGCATAGTTCCAGCTTAGCTATGTCAACACCGTTCAGAACCCACCACAACACCACATATTTCCTCAACATCATGTATTTCAGCCACTATACTGATTCCTATCCTATTCATCCTTTATATTAAAATAGTTCTCTGGGAGCATATTGTACCTTTGACAAAACTGAGGCTCACATAGCTCACTTCATTTCCCTAAAACTTCTAGAAACTGGCAGAAATATAATCCAATTAAGTATTTTCAGCTTATGATTTTTTTTTTTTTGGTACTGAGGATTGAACCCAGAGATGTTTTACCTTTGAGCTGTACCACCATCCCTTTTATTTTTTTCAATTTGAAACAGGATCTTGCTACGTTGCTGAGGCTTGTCTTGAACCTACGATCCTCCTGTCTCAGCCTACTAGTACTGGGGTTACAGGCATATACCACCATGCCTGGCTCAGGTTATGATTAATCATTAAATTATCCTATATTAACATGCAATAATCCACAATTAAATACTTTCAAACTATATATACATATATGCACATACATGTATATGTGTTGTGTGTGTGTGTGTTTCAGTTAGGGTTTCAGGGGGAGGCACATGGTACACTCACCCTGTGTTAAAAGAGTTCCATAAATGAACTATTTAGAAAGGTTTGCAAGTAGATTAGGGAAACCAGCAAAGGATAGCAAGTTACCCAGCACCAGCAATACCAAGAAGTCATTCAAGTTTGAGGATAGGAGCAGAGACAGTGCTTCCTGCTAGCCAAAGGGGATAGCTGAATGGAAAGCACTTCCAAACAGGAACTGGAACATTAAATAAAAAGAATAGCCAGTCTGGGGTGCTCAGAAAAAAGGAACTAGAGAGACTGAATACCCCAGCCTCATTCTCCTTCAGCCTGCTATTCTTGTCTCCTTGTTTGGTGCTCTCTGTTCACTTCATATGACCAGAATCCAATGAGCTAAGGAGTGTTCTATGCAGTCCATAGAAACCGCTGTCCCTTAAGGCAAAGCAGGAGGAAGAGAGGTAGATATTGATTCAGAGGGGAAAATAGAAAATATCTGGAACACATTCATTATTCTAAGAGTAAATCAGTGGTAAAGATTTTAGGAAATCATTTTGTTTTCATATATATTCATGAGCATCTACTAACACATTTTTCAAGGTAGTGTTTACACTTTCTTAATTCCTATCTAAAAAAAATTCTGTACTTTTCCTCATAGGCTATTTTTCAAATTATACGATAAACTGGTAACAAGAGTGAATGTAAGACCAAACCTGTACCAGAGCTGCAGTTTCAGAAGCTGAGGATCACTGGGAAGGGATGGAGGAGGCTGATGGGAAGAGGAGCAGTCCCTGAGCCCATGGGTAGATCATCAAAGCATTTGCTCCTTTAATAAAACATCAAAGGCTGCTGTGTGCTGTAGGGCAGTTCAGAGACAAAAACGAAGGTGCATTGCAAGTATGTCTTAGCAGAAAACAAGTGAGGGGATATTTTGTAAATCTCTTGGATCTTCCTGGCAAAACTCTCCTACCCCTTTTCCAAATATCCAGCTTTTCCAAGTATTCCCAGCTTTTCTACAATGCAGAAAGATACATTCTAAAGTCTGGAAGTTTTATTTTTTTTTTCTCTATTCCTTGAGAAAGATTCGTCAGATGTTTAATCAGGAGCTCAACAGTACCTGCACAATGCCTGTGGTTAAGTAGATTTACAGGTAGCAAGAGGAAGAAAAGATACCATCCTTTTTCCTGTTAAACCTGGGCCTACGATCTAATCCCTCATGGAGCTGAATGCAAGGAAGAGGATATGTTTAGCTAGGAAGGATACCAGAACCAAGTCAAGAGCTCCTTTAGGCTCCTGTTACAGCATAAGACACTGTGTATGCCAGACTCCTACCCAGCTCGGCAACATAAGTTCGTGGCATACAATGGAAAGAGAATGAGAAAAACAAAACTTAATAGGTCCTGACCAAGCAATTACTACTGTGTGTGCAACTTTGGGAAAATTACTGAATCCCTTCAAACTTTTGTTTTATTGACTATAAAATAAGAAAAATATTGTTACTTCATTGGCTGTTGAGAGTAATTATTGAAGGAATGTGTATAAAATCCATAATAGGGTATGCAGTTAAAATGAGAGCAACTGGGGAATGCGGGGAAGATGGTGGCTTTGATGTTTTCAGGACGCCCTCTCCTGACAATGCCAACTGAAACAACAGCCATCTTTTCTGAGCTGAGCATCTGTTAGGTCCAGCAGGTGTGGGTATGTCTTCAGAGGGGTTCTGTTAGGGTCCTGGAAGAGAAAAACTCATATGAGTTTTTTTTTTTTTCATAAAAGCCTGGGAATCAGAATATTAAAAATACTGAAAAGAGCCGGCCGGAGGAGATTCTTCTAGTTAGATGGAAAGGGCATCTGGCCTAAATGACTGTCCTTTGAAGACCCCTCTGGTCCTTTGAATCACTGACATCAACCTCTTTACATAGAGTCCTTCTTTCCTTTGAACCTACCAAACCACAGCTCCCTTTCAATGTCACTCTAACGCCATCATTCCACTGAACGGTTTAACTACTCTCCTTTTCTCTTTGTTGAAACACCTAACAGTTCCTCTAGTGTGTGTTTTCCCCTATGACATCAAGCAATAGAACTCATTTGATTGGTCTCTAGGTTTGTTCAAATAGTGGCTTACTGGGGTAAGGCAACCCCAAAGGATAGCGTCGCTTCCTCCTGATGCACTGTCAACTTGTAATGAGGCATATGTCCAAGCCAGAGGGCCAGGTGATGTAGCTCCCACAATCCTTGGAAATGCCACCCCTTAATGTATTCCAGAAGCTGTGCCTAAGTGTCAAAGAGCATTCCAGAACAGTAACATCACTTATAAGAGGAAGACACAGAATGTAGAGAATAGGTTTCTCCAAGAACATCAGATCAGATACAGAACACGGGGTACATGCTAAGAAAAACCTAATATGTATTCATTTATGTTAATATATATCACCAACCTAATATATGTTCATTTACTTATTAATATTTAAGTCAAAAATTTTGACGATTAAAAAATTGGATTTTAAAACTAAAAAAGGCCATCAAATTTAACTGAGGAGAAGTATGAACACTGATGGAAACAGTCAATCTGAAAGAAGTTCGAACTACAGATATACACTGCACCTAAAAAAAATCTAACTAGAGAGTAATAGAAATGACAAGGGGTTGATATGAGACAAGAGGACAAATTCAAGAGGCCTTGAAAATCATGTATTTTAGATGGATAACAAGAAAAAATATATACTAGTATATACTAGTAATGAAACTTTCCTGTCTTGTGAAAGACTTGATTAAAAACAATCACTAACTTCCTGGGAACACTGATAAAAATGCCTTTGCCTGAGCATTTCCTAAAATTTAGCATTCCTAAATTCTAAGGAAAACTTTTTAGAAGTGTACAAGCTTTAAGATTAAATGAACAGGTTTCTTCTTCTTCTTCTTCTTCTTCTTCTTCTTCTTCTTCCTTCTTTTTCTTCTTCTTCTTCCTCTTCTTCTTCTTCTTCTTCCTTCTTCCTTCTTCCTTCTTTTTTCTTCTTCTTCTTCTTCTCTTCTTCTTCTTCTTCTTCTTCTTCTTCTTCTTCTTCTTCTTCTTCTTCTTCGTACTGGGGATTGAAACCAGGACATTCTACCTCTGAGTTACAACCTCAGTCCTTTTTATTTTTTATTTGGAAACAGGGTCTTTCTACATTGCTAAGTTTCCAAGGCTGGCCGCAAACCTGTGATCCTCCTCTTGCAGCTTTCCAAATACTTGGATTACAGGCACGCATCACCATGCCTGGCATGATTAAAAGAACAGTTTTCTTAGTTAAAAAAATATCAGACCAATGGAAGACATCCCTTCTGCAATCTTGGGAGTTAGATGATATTGGAATAACAACTGTAGACTGCTGAACAGTGAGGATACAGTCCAAGGTTACAAAACATTCAGCCAAGATAGTATTTATCTATAAGGATGATTGAAAGGCATTTGGGAGTCTTTAAGGAAGAGAGAATGAGGATACAATCCAAGGTTATAAAACATTCAGCCAAGATAATATTTATCTATAAAGATGATTGAAAGACATTTGAGAGTCTTTAAGGAAAAAAGAATGTATCACTTATATGTCCAGACTGAGGGGGTCTTTGAGAAAAATCTCTAAATAATAAAAAAGTAAACACTAATCTCTAGGGAAGATAGAAGGGAGAAAAGAGCAATGAGATAATCTTATAAAGTATAGTTAAGTAGAAAAAGATACAGGGAAGTGACCATGGATACTTAATTTAGGTGCTAAATAAGCAACCTTAAAATAGAAGTATAACATACTGTAGGAAAATTCTAGCAACACCCTGGAAGTAAATGTTCTAAAATGTACTAGCATGTTCTAGGAATTTGGGACTGAGGTGGGGGAAATGAGGTATAAAGAAGAAAAGCATATGAAACCTCATTGTGAAAGGTAAGTACAAGGTTAAAAATGGGTTTAAGTATCATTTTTGGGAAAGGGAAGTATAAAAATATAATAAAATAGAACTACATGTGTGGTAACAAAAATTGGGAGAAGTAGACAATGAAAAGGAGATTGAAAAAGTATAATAAAACCTGAAGATTGCCAGGCATTGTGGCACACACCTGTAATCCCAGTACTTGAGAGGCTGAGACAAGAGGATCACAGGTTCAAGGTCAGCCTCAGTAATTTAGTGAGACCCTGTTTCAAAATTTAAAAAAAAAGAGCTGGGGGTTTAACTCAGAGGTAGAATGTCCCTGGGTTCTATCCCCAGTACCAAAACAAACAAACAAACAAAAAAACTGAACTAAACAAAAAATCTTGCAAATTAACAAGGGGATAGAAAAAAATAAATAGCAACTTGTTCTTACTAGAAGAACTAAGGAAAAAATGAAAAAAAAACAACAAATTTAGTGATGTAAAAAGTATAATTTAAGATCGAAGAAATAAGCTGAAATGTTTTATACTAAATGTGGCTGGAGAAAATTCTCACATTATGAGGGAGAGACTGTTAGCTAGTTTAAAAACATATACAGCAAACAAAGCACTCAGATCAACAAAACCCTGTCATATGTTCTCCCTCAAAGCCGTATTTAAATTGTCTAAAAAAGTAAAATATTTTTCCATATCTGTAATCCCAGTATGTTGGGAGGCTGAGACAGGAGGATCACAAGTTTGAGGCTATTGCTCGTCAAACTTAGTGAGACTCTGCTTCAAAATAAAAATAAAAGGAGCTGGATGTGTAGCTTAGGGATTGAACACCCCTAGGTTCAATCCTCAGTAGTGCGCGCACGCATGCACACACATACACACACACACACACAGAAAAATATTTTTAAAAACCACCAGCATTTGATCACATAGTAATGTGCTAAAAGAGATTCAAATATTCAAATACAAACATAATCATGGAAGGCAATTTAAAAGTCAATCATGAAGAAATTTATCTTTGCCCAAAAAGTGAGAAGGCAAAAATAGAAAGGAACACTGTGTAATAATAAAAGCCACAGTTTACTAGAAAGATACTATAGTCATCTTGCTTTGTGTACCAAACGATATAACAGCTAAATGTATTACACAAAAACTACTGGAATAAAAAAAATGATAAAATCAACAGTACCATGGAATTTTGGAATAAAACTCTTAGAGATCACATAAATCTGATAAAAACAATAAAGTTAGTAAGGTGTGGATGTGGAGAAAGTGGAGCTCTTATACTTTCTTGGCAGGAATGAAAATTAGTACAGCCATTATGGAAAATAATGTATGGTGGTGTTTCCTCAAAAAATAAAAAATAGATCTAACTAGAGCAACCCTCTACTGGGTATACATGCAAAGGAAATGGAATCAGGACCTCAAGGAGATATGGTCACCCCTGTGTTACTGCAGCACTATTCACAATGGCCAAGATAGGGAAGCAACTTAACTTTCCATGGATGGATGAAGAGAGAAAGAAAACAGAAACGTGGTAGATATACATAATGTATTACTACCCAGCTATAAATAGAATGATATCCTGTCAATTGCAGCAGCATGGATAAATCTAAAGTACCTTATGAAAGGAAACGAGCCAGGCACTAAAAGACAAATACCACATCATCTCACTCATATGTGGAATATAACAAAAAACTGTTATCATAGGATTAGAGAGTAGAAGGGTGGTTACCAGAGGCTGGGAAGGTGAAAAGGGAAGGGGTGGAGTGCAGGATCCTGAGAGAATTGTCAACAGGCACAAAGTTCCACTTAGATGGAATAAATGCTGATGTTCTATTGTGCAGTAGGGTGACTATGAATATTCTCACCACAAAGAAATGATAACTGCATGGATATACTAAATACTCTGTTTTTTTTTTTTGTTTTGTTTTGTTTTTTGCTGGGGGAGGGTCCTGGGGATTGAACCCAGGATCTACAGATGCTAAGCATTTGCTTTTCCACTGAGCTATGTCCCTAGTTCCCTGATGTAACTATTATACGTTGTATGCATGTATCAAAACATCAGACTGTACCCCATAAATACATAGTTATGTGTCAAATCAAAATGTCACACTGTACTCCACAAATATGTAGTTACTGTGTGTGATTAAAAATGAAAGCACTATAAAACTAGTATAAATTTTACAGCATAAGCCTGTAAAATTTTTGTATTTGATGAGTACTTATAATGTGCTACATTTATAAAAGTTATCAAGTTTTTGATTTCCATAAAATGGAGAAATTGCCAAAAAGTAGCATTTTATAGGTCCCAGTTTCTGATGTAATAAAATGGAATATAAATAATAAAATAAAAACAAAAACAGTGACTGCTTAGAGGATATGTAACGCACTCTAAAATGTCATTGAATCAAAGATAAAGTCCAAATAAATTATGAACTATCTTAGAACTAATAAAAATTGTGTGCTTTGGTCTAAAATCCTAGGAAATGGTGAAATTTATAGATTAAATCCCTACATGATTAAATATAAAAGACTAAAATGTGACTTTTGTGTTCTCTTTACAAAATAACAACATAATGAGCTGGATGTGGTGGTGCATGCCTGTAATCCCAGTCCTTGAGAAGCTGAGACAAGAGAATCACAGGTTCCAGACCAACCTCAGCAACTTAGCGAGACCCTGTTTCAAAATAAAAAATTAAAAGAGCTGAGGGTGTAGCTCTGAGGTAGAATGCTCCTAGCTTCAACCCCCAGTTCCAGAAACACACACACACACACACACACACACACACACACACACAGAAAATAAGAACACAACAAAACCAAATTGTTAAAATCAGATATTAATGAAATGGAAAACAATCAGTGGCTCCACCCATACATCTGTGTCATCCTTGGGGAGAATATTCCTCTTCTTCCAGCAGTTGCTGAGTTTGCGGGATCTGACTCTGCCAGAGAGCTTTGAGGATGGAGTTGGGAATAAAGTTAATTGAATGAATGTTGGCAAACACTTTACAGGACTTGTGATTAGACATAGAATGTCCCCTGAAGAACTCATGTACTAATGTTCAGAATTGATCTAATTCATGACAATGTAAGCCATGAGGATTGTGATCCCATCAGTGTGTAAATCCATTGCGATGGGTTTATTGGGTGGTAACCTAGGCTGGTGGGGTGGCTAGTGGGTCCCTACGGGTTTATCCTTAGGCATTGTGCTTTTGTCTTTGAATCCCCTTGCTTGTTTATCCTCTCTGGCTTCATGCCTTCATGTGAGAGCAAAGCCTTTGCTCTCTCCCTCTCTCTGCTTCCCACCACCATGCCCTGAGAACTGCAGATGTAACCTTGCCTGCCATGGATTGAAATTCTGAGATCTCCAAAAAACTTTGAGCAAATAAATTGTCCTTCTTCTAAGTTGTGTGGTCGGTTGGTTTGGATTAGAGCAGTGAGAATGTTGTCAAGGCAGGATCTAACAGAGGTTGACCACACTCATGTGTCCAATGTTTTTTCTTGCATTTACAGTGTTTATCTGACAGGGCTGTAGACTAGGATTTTATGTTGAAAAGAAAGCTACATTCCTTGCATGACATACACTTGACATGAGCTTCTAGCTTAAAATATTTAACATCGAGCTTAAGTAGGGCTTTCTAGATCAGTAGATCCAGATTCTTTACTTTCTAATTTTTTTTAATGTCTTCAAGGCTAGATGGGCTAAGGGTGAGGAGCTAATGCTTGAACTCATGTGGCTTGTGTGTGCATGTGTGTGTACTTTAGACTTTAATAAATATGATTAGAACACTGACTTAGAAAACTTGTGTAGTATAGAGAATATTGATTAATACATGAAAAAGAATGGAAGACCACTATTATGAAGTTATTGCCTAGAGCTGATGAAGAGAAACACCTCATGGAAATTATTAAATATCCAAAGACTAAGGAGGCAGTTAAAAAGGGTCTCTGTATAGAAAGCTGTCTCTGAGAATCAACCCCTGCCCCAGACCCCAGATATAATTGAGTATTTAGTATTTTTGAAAACATGCTTTGATTTTTTTTTTGGAGTAGAAGCAGTATGATAAAACATGAAGTAAAGACCAATTAATCAAGCACTGAAGAAGAGATTTCCTTAAAAATTAAGATATTGGAAGTAAAGCTAATGACATATGAAGAGAAAAATGACACTCATAATTCAGGAAAGATAGACAGTAAGAAAGAAGGAAGAGAAAATATGTTCAAATTTGAAATTGAAGGCCAAAAGATTACTAAAGCAACATTAGGTAGGATTCTATGTACCTGGTTATTTCAGGTGGAGTTTTTGATAGTCATCTCTGCCCTCAGAAAAAGACACCAATGAAGTTAGAGAATTAAGATTCTAAGGAAATACATGGCAAACACGA
This sequence comes from Glis glis, assembly GCA_004027185.1. Taxonomy (NCBI): domain Eukaryota; kingdom Metazoa; phylum Chordata; class Mammalia; order Rodentia; family Gliridae; genus Glis; species Glis glis. The sequence continues at coordinate 3,112 of PVJS01018617.1, read as the reverse complement.
CACATATATTAAAGGAAAGCCAATCAGTCCATTTCTAGGGTCGATATTCCGATGCTCCAGGACAGGATGATCCAAATCAGGGAGGTAAAGAAAGATGTGATTTGTTTCATTAACTTCCTATGTCTTGCTATAGGAGACGATACATTTCTGAAGCTAGAGACATGCATTTGAAAAATATCTGCTCCAGAAAACCAAGGAAAAGTAAATAAATAAGTAAATAAATAAATAAATAAATAAATAAATAAATAAATGGAGTGCCAGTGAACAGCCTGATTTCTAGTTATATCTGAGGAGGGATGGAACCAACCAAACAGGCAGATTAAACTACCATAACTGAAGTGAGAACAGAAAAGATCTCACTACTACCAAAAGGGATTCAGCAGAAACAGATGCTGCTGGAGGCTCATGATGTCGTCGCTAAGGTTAGCAAGAGCAATGTCTTTAGGGGTACGCACCACATGTGCTCTTCTTCAGCGGGTGCCTAAAATAAAAATTTCTGGAGCAATTGCAACTTCAGCTCAAGAATCTGTGTGGCGTGATTCTCCAGCTGAAACAAATGAAGGAGGATGGCAGGGTTCCCTAAGAGATCTGGCTTCACAGGTCTGACAATTCCAAAGTAAATGGCGGTGTTGTAGGTGCTGCTGTAACCAAGCAAAGAGCCTTGCTCTCGGGGAAGGAAGGAGTCTGTAGTAGTCAGGATGGGCTAGGTCATGCTGTACTGACAAATGAACCCTTGCACCTTAGCACCTAAGCACAAGAAGGCTGATTTTGTATGGACACACAGCGTAAAGAATCCGGGGTTCCAAAGAGACATTCAGGGATTCTGGCTGAACTTGCTCAGACCCAGGAGGAGAGAGTTATGGAAGTTTTTATAGTGATTTTTCATCCCTGAGGCTGGGAATGTCTCACATAACTTCCATTGCTCACTAGGCCAGGTCTAGTCATATTACTCCCCTTAACTATAGGTAACTAGAAAATGTTAACTATCCACTTGCCTAGGAAGGAAAGTGTAATTTGGGGTCAACACTAGTGACATTTGATACACCATATCACTAGGATCATCCCACAGTGAGTGTAGCATTGATGAGCCAGGGTCCCAGAATTCAAAGGGAAGTGAAAATAAGTAAGTTATGTCTATGGTAGATGAGAAATTAAGAATACATCAATAATTAAACCTGCTGATGAAGGTAACCATCATTGAATAACATCAAATGACACACTGATAGAGAGAAATTAGGGTTAGGCAGATCCTCCCTACTCTCAACATTAAGTTGTATATACATTTTGCCAAATTAAGTCCTTGGCTAATTTAACTTAAATTCACAGATCATGGACTCCACACACCTATCATAAACAACAGATATCACGGAGAGATGTAAATAAAAAAAATTCTCTTCTTTTCCTCTTCTTTGCTCCTTAGTGATGAATCAATATCAAGTGTAGGGCTTCAAAATTTAATTTTGTCTGGGACTGGTAATTGGTTCATTTAAAAAATTATATTGCTATGGGATTAGTGGCATGATTATTCAATGAATGCTGGATTCTTTAACAAATGAGACCATTAAGGATTTTAATTTGTACTAATTCAGTTTGGACTTGCTAAAACAACCATATATTTTCTGGCAGTATTTATTCATACAGCAGCTTCTGAAGAAATTAAATCTACCCGGGAATAAAGGATTAAATAGAAGATTACATTTTTTGGACTTCAGTTTTTTTTAGTAAATACAGGCTATTTTTCAACTGTTAATTATTAAATTTTCCAAGTTATGACATTTTGATAATTAAGAAAGAATATTCCTTTGTCAGTAACACTTCACAAAAGGCTCATGAACTTTATATAACATCAGGTAGAACATATTGTTAAATAGTTTCACAATTAGTGATGTTTAATTTGGTCACTTGTTTAAGGTAGTTACAGCCAAAGGTGTCCATTACAAAAATAAATTTTCCCCTTGCCATTATCAAGTAATCTGTGTGGTGATATTTTGGCAGAGTACAAAGAGCCTGCCTACGTGAAGTTTTTCCTATTTTTAGCATCCACTGCTGATTTTTCCCTGACACAATTATTTTATTTGATCTAAAAAATGGTGCTTTTGAAAAATCTATCATACATAATTTATTAGCTTTCAGGCTTTTATTAATCATAAAGTTTCTTTTTAACTTTTAATGAACTACATTTCCTCATAAAAAGGCAGAGAAGTCATTAGTTAATTTTTTCCTATTTTTTCTTTTACTGAAAGACGTAGGTGTGACAGTCAATTTTGTTGATGAAAAATATTTTGTTTTTGGCTGTTTCATTCTCTTTTTTGACTGATTTTTTTCAAAGAACCAACCTTTCATTTATTAATTTGTTTCATTTTTATTGTTATTTAACTTATTAACATTTCAATTTTGTAATTAATTTGTCTTCATAATGTTTTGTTTTACTTTATTTTGATCTTGTTGGCTATTTATTTAAAATACTTTTTTCATGGGCAAAAATATTTAGGGTTGTGTAGTTTCATCTGAGCACTTCTTTTGCTATACACTGTATATTCTTGAATATTAGCATTATTTTCTAAAAATTTGATTTATTGTTTAATTTCCAAAAGGGAGAGAGTTCAAATTTTGATAGTAATTGTGATCAGAAAATTTTATTTATATTATTTTTCTTTAGATGATTTATTGAGTTTTCTTTGTGGTATTAGGTAGTATTTTTTTTTTCTTTTCAAGGTGCTAGGGATTGAACCCAGTATTGTTCACTTATATGGTACATTTTTATAGATGTTAGTACTATACTTTGAAAGCAGATGCATTCTCTACTTGGGTATACATTTTTTAAATTTAATTAAACTTTTTTTTTTGCGGTACCAGGGATGGAACCCAGGGGCTTTCTACCTCCGAGCTACACCCCCGGCCCTATTTTTTATACTTTATTTTGAAACCAGATCTCACGAAATTGATGAGGGCCTCACTAAGTAGCTGAGGCTGGCCACGAACCCGGATCCTCTGGTCTCTGCCTCCCAAGTACTAGGATTACAAGTGTGCACCACCATGCCCAGCTTAATTAAACTTTTTTTTTTTTTTGCGGTACCAGGGATTGAACGCAGGGGCGTTCTACCTCCGCGCT
>PVJS01018616.1:15894-34771 GCA_004027185.1 Glis glis | reverse complement strand
AGGCTGGCCGCGAACCCGGATCCTCTGGTCTCCGCCTCCCAAAGTACTGGGATTACAAGCGTGCACCACCACGCCCAGCCTAGTATTCCATTTTAATATTTTTTTCTTTCTCTTTTTTTGGAGGGGGGTGCTGGAGATTGAACCCAGGGACATTCTACACCTCCAGACTTTTTTCATTTTTATTTTAAAACAGGCTTGTGTTAAGTTGCTGTGGATGGCCTTGAACCTGTGACCTCCTGACTAGCCTCCCAAGTACTGAAATTACAGACATGTGCCACCATACCCAGTTTTCCCCCCACCCTGTAAGGTTGGTAGTGTTTTCCTCTTTTTCATTCCTGATTCTTATAACATGAGTTTTCTTTTATTAGTTCAGCAGAAAATTTGTCAATATTGTTGATCTTTCAAAGAATCAATTTTTGGTTTTGTTAATTATCTTCACTGTTTTTCTAGTTCATAGTTTTCCATTTGTTTATAGGTGTTTATAGTTTTAAATTTTCCTCTACTTATAACTTTAGCTGTATCTTATAAATTTTGGCATATTTTAAAAATTTATCTTAAAATACTAATTTTATTTCTAATTTCTTCTTTGACCCATTGAATATTTAGAAATGTGTGTTTAAATTCTCTGTATTTGTGAATTCCCCAAACTACCTTTGGTTATTGATTCCTAACTTAATTCTATTGTAGTTAGAGAATAAATATACTGTGCATGAATTTAATCATTTGAAATTTGTTAAAACTTGTTTCATTGCTTAACATATGGTCTATTCTGGAGAAAGTTCTATATGACTTGACATGAGTATATGTACTCCATTGTTGCTTAGTGGCATGTTCTGCAGATATCTTTTTCAGGTCTAGTTGGCTTACAGTATTACTCAAATCTTCTATTTCCTTGCTGATCTTCTGTCTAGATGTTCTATCATTGAAAGTGGAATATTGAGTTCCCAACTATTACTGCTACTATGTCTCTGTCTGTTTTTTCTATCAATTCCATGAGTTTTTATTTCCTGTATTTTTGGTTTCTATTGTTAGGTACATACGTATTTATAATTGTTACATCTTGATGATGGATTGATTTTTTCATCATTATTAAATGCTCTTCTTTGTATTTAACAAACATTTTTATCTTAAAGTCCGTTTTATTTCTAATTATGTAATATGTGCATTAATATGATTTACATAGAAAAGCCAACATGTTTTCCTCATTAATATGCACCTCCATGTCACATACTCATGTTTACTATTTTAAACAATGGCATTTTGAATTGAAGTTTTTCTCTTATGTATGCTCTTGCTTTTCCTTCTACTTGAAGGAAAATAGCATTCATTTTGCAGAGGTTAAAGGTCACTTTTAGGTTACCATGGATGAAGATACTAAAAACATTTTTAAAGACATCTGTTGGGGTTTAGTTAAGAAGCTCCAAAATAATTCATGGAAAAAGGACTGAAGAGTGGAATAAACATTCTGAAATATTCTTTAGTTTAGCGATGCTGGGCATTCCACCTGTGATGGCTGGTTTGCTGTGGGCAGCCGTACCCTGCTGTCTGACCTCCACATAGAGAGGAATAAAAGCAGGCTGGGTAGTGTGGCCGTGTGTTAGCACATCTGTTTTGGAAGTCCGGTGGATGTGCATTCCTGCAAGCAACTAACTCCAGCTCTAGGCCGGCGCTGGAGTTGCTTCTGCTCCCTTAGACAAGTGTCCCTAGCCAGTTGGCCTGGAAGCGGCTGGAAAAGCCAATGAGAACTGCTGTTAACCCTAGAGCATGGGGCAGTAACAGTGCCCGCCCATAAAAGGGAGATAATAGGAGCTGGACTACCCAGGAGCAACCTTACACAGCTGCCTCCCATCAGAGTTGCAGTCAACTAAGCCTGCTGGAGGATTAGCTGCTACAGACAGGGAGGTTATTGGATCAACGTTTTCTGACTTGCAGCTCTGCCATGTGGCTCAGGCTTTAAATCATCTAGTCAGATTTATCCACAGATTTTCTTTCCGGGTGTTCCACCAGCCTTGTAACCCTGGAGGCATGGGCTTTGGAAGCAATCACTCAATTGCACAGGTTTTTCTGCTGTGCGTTTTAATAATTGATATATGTAGGACCGTGGAAAACGAAGGAAGATGGAGATATAAGGTAATGGTTAAGAGCAATAGCTTCAACATTAAGCTGATCTGGATTCAAGTTCTGGTGTCAACATCTATAAGTTGGATAACTAGTTTTCTCCTCTGTAAAATGGGAATATTTTCCTACAGGTTGTAAAAAGGTTTAAGCTGATTGATGCATATAAAGCGTTTGACACAGCATTTGGAAAATAATAAATACTTCATTAATTTTAGGCCTCCATAATATCATGGTGGGCTTTCTAAAACATTGAAAGGAATCCAATTCAGTTTTGAAAAATTATAATATGTACCAATGATTTGACAAATGGCATTAATTATATGAGATACATATCACGTTAATGGATTGATCAGAACAGTTTATTTCAGAAGACATCATATGTAAGTTGTAATTTCTGAAATTTCATTTATGGTAACATCTCTTCAAACAATAACCATTTAGTAAATTCCTAATGTTATCTTTGGGTGTTAAGAGGTGCATGGAAGAAGCAGACTTTGCTCTTGTCCTAGAAGAGGTTGTAATCTCTTCTTAGCTTTGTATGAAAAGCTGGTGAGCTCACTTCTAGTCATTATTTAGGTCTTGGAATTCAGAACAATACCTTGATGTTACAGTGGGCTTGAGGATCATATAGAGAGGTTCCAATGAAGCTCTGCCAATAATTTTATATACATACCCATGGGAATACCCACCGTGATTTATTCTTCAGGGAAAAGCGCTTAAATATTTTCTGGGATTTCAAAATATTTGCTATTTCTAATAAGACATTTTGGCTAGTGATAAACTTAATTTTCCTTCCTTCCTTTTGTATTTCTAAAGCTGTAGCAGGTATTTCCTCCACTGAGCAGATTGGATAATGGTGTATGAGAAGACATATGTAGTTTTATTGTTGTTGTTGCTGTAGTTGTTATTGTTACTGGGGATTGAACCCAGGGACATCTTACCTCCATACTAACCACCCAGCCCTTTTTATTTTTTATTTTGAAACAGAATCTAACTAAGTTTCTGAGGCTGTCCTTAAACCTGCAATCCTCCAAGGTACTGAGATTACAGAAGTGTGCCACCGCACCTGGCTCATATATAGGTTTTAGAAAATTGGTTGGCACATAGTTATAGGAGAAGGAGGAATAGAGAATGTCTTTCAATATTTCTCTTATTTTGGGAAATCACTTTAATTTTTTATAAAACCCGACTTTCAGGATATTTTTTGTTATGACTGAAGCTTAGCTAGAAGTTGATAGCCAAGCTCTCCAGTAATAAATGAATTAGGGTGACAAGCACCAAATCAATAATGGCTAGGTTTCCTAAATCAATGAGATATTTGAAGCAATGATGAAGAAACCAGGTTTTAGAGAAGTTAACTGACAGTGAGATTGTCTAGCCTCGCTTGAATTTGGCCATCTAGAGATTTCCATGTACAAATATGCTCCATCCTGTTTTGTGCTCTGTAGAGTAGTCTTAGAAGAGGCAAGGCCTGCAATTATACATGTGATTCTAGCTACTAACCTCATGTGGAATGAATTATTAATGGTCTATAAATAGGTATACAATCAGTAGCTACAACCTAAGCTAAGAGTCTTTTCCATCATATGCCTAGATAATAATATTAGTAATTACCTGTGTTTATATGGAGCTTTAAAATTTCCAAGTGTTCTTGACCTATTTTATCTTAATAGTAAGTTAGTTTCACTTAATAATGAAAAAAATAGATGGGAAATGAGGGCACAGAGAGGTAAAGGTACTTGCTTCAGACCATACAGATCAATGGAGAAAGACTCAAACTTAATTATTTTAGCTGTAGTTCTAGCTTTTTATTTTTGCATTATATAACCCAGCCCAGTAAAGTGTGTGTGTGTGTGTGTGTGTATTAGTTACTGGGGATTGAACCTAGGTGTGTTATACCTCTGAGCTGCACCACCAGCCCTATTTAATTTTATTCTGAAATGGGGTCTTGCTAGGTTGCTGAGAGTCTCACTAAATAGCTGAGGCTGGTCTTGAACCTGTGATCCTTCTGTTCTGTTTCATCCTCCCAAGTACTGGGATTACAGGTGTGCACCACCATGACCTGTACTAGTGAGTTTAATAGCCATTTCACATTGAGTCAGACTCCAGGAGAATATGCCTGGCAAACATGCATTTGCCTGTAATCCCAGTACTTGGGACACTGAGGCAGTAGGGTTGCAGGTTTGAGGCCATCCTGGGCAACTTATTAAGACCCTGTCTAAAAAAAAAAAAAAGGCTGGGCTGGGGATGTAGCTCAGTGGTAGAGAGCCCCTAGATTAAATCCCCAGTATAATCAATACAAACAAACAAACTTGAGCTATTCTATCAATTAGTCTTCTATTTGGCTGATGCAACATTCACAATGGTGTCTACTTGCCTGTCGTGTGGGATGTAATGGTGACAAATCACATTTCATGTTGCTCGACTTTTTACAGTATTTTTAAACGTCATCTGCTGTGGATCTCTTAGAGAAATAAGAATGTGAAAAATACACTCGCAGAACACAAAACATCTGTTAGATTTTTTGTTGTTGTTCCTAAATATGTGGTGTTTAGCAAGAATTTTAAGATAAGAAATAGCATGCTAGTAACAAGTTATGGAAGTTGCAAGAGAAATAATTACATGAGTTAGCTTCTGAGAGATGGTTGTTTTTGTATACTTAAGCTCCTAGATGACCCTTGCATAAAGTGTATCCCAACTAGATCTAACCTGACTGTGGCTTTTAATACCATACACAAAGAAAAGTTTAGGCTAAAAATGAATGATTGTAACTTACAAATGGTATAATGGGGAAACACACAGAGCCAACATACTGAAGTGTTTTCTATTATTTATACTAAACAGTTATAGAAATTATATAGATGTAGGATATAATGACTGCAAATTATATACCTTCTATAATAGTCTTTTTTCAGTAACCTTTATCCTCTACTATGAATAAATCCTTTTCCAGAAGTGGGATGGGAGTAAGAAAAAGAACCAAAAAGTTCAAACAGTACTGAATTAGACAGTATTGGATATAGCTGAATATCCCCTTTATTTTGAGGAAATTTGCATTTTCTCCTTTGTACTAATAGAAGATATTTACGTGCCTATTTTCTCTTAGCCATCTTTCATCATTCTTGATAATGTGGTTTGTATTTTGAGTAATTGAATACCACATTATTTTTCACCTCAATAAATTCCTTTTGATGAATAACTACATAGAAAACAGGTGGGGTGACCACTGGGTTATAGGAAGTAGCTATTGTTCCCTATAAAATAAATCAGGAGCACTTTATTATAACTCTTAAATACTGTTTGACTTACGGAATTGTGAAAGAACATTTACAAATGTGCAGGAGGAGATCAAATATATTTTCTGATCCTTCACATCTCTTTTGGAGGTGTACAAATTTGTATATCCCTTGTACTGAGGAACTTGAAGTTTTTCTAAAATAACTTTTTTATTTTTCATTTATTTTTATACTTTTATTGGTTCAATGAAAGTGACCCAAACATACATGCACACATCACTATGTGTATTTCCCTCTATAAACCCACCCACCCAGCTCCCCCTTCCTCCCTCCCATACTCTTGAGATAAGTAAAAAGTAGATGTTCAAGTTTTCGAGCATCCCTTACAGAAAGATGGAAGGAGAGTTGTTCACCAATTTAAGCATTTTTTTTATTTATTTATTTCTAGGCATGAATCTGCCCATCAATAAATTTATCATGTAAAATCAGAAGACTTACGCGTGTTTTCACTCAAGTATTTCTGAGATAGAGTGAATTGTAGAGTTAGAAAATATCTTGTAAATTTGCAGACAATCAAAATCAGCATAGGCCAAGATAAAAATCACAAACAAAAGCACTTAGCCATTTAAATAAGCAAAAAGGCATAAACTTAAATTTCAAAAGTTCTTTTACCTGTTTGTCTCAGTTCTCTTTGCAGAACCAAAATAAGTCTTTCCCTAATCTCATTAAAAACTGTGCCTAAAAAAGATATTGAAAGGAGGAAGATTTTAAGAAAAATATTTTGCATATTCAAAAAGGGGAGCTTAAAGACAAAATAAGAAACATTCTTGTCTCACAGTTATTCCCTAAGAGTAACATGGGTATGTTTTCACTCAGCCAGTGTGATCATCAAAGACGCCTGGATTTTAATGAGATAGGTATCTCAGAGATCAAACAGTCCACAGAATCAGCCCCTTGTCCTCATGCATCAGGCTTCCAGAGCCAAGTGGCTCCCATGCTTCTCTGTAGTTTAAGGATGTAGGTACGTGACATGGAAATGCTTTCATTGCCATTGTGCTAGGCTGACTCCAGGACAAGGCGTTACTTAATACCATTTGCTAAGCTGCCCGGAACATATTTAGATTTATAAACATGTAAAAAAAAGTCTGAAAGCAATAATCATCAATATTAATAAAGATTGATCATTTATCATCTCCTACCAGTATCATTTAATCTAATTTTTCAGAAAACTGAAAGACAAATGAGAGAGGAAAGAAATTCAGAGTAGATGGTATGGCATTGGGAGTGGACTGGAGTCAGAGAACAGTGAAGAAAGGCCCAGCCTACCCTTAGGAGGGAGGGGAGTGTTACCCCCAAAGATAACTACCACTCCGTGCCAACAGCATTCCCAGAGGGCTTGAATAAGATTTTTTTTGGGGGGGTGCTTGGTTTAGGGTGTATGAAATGGGAATACAAGAGATCAAGTTTTGTCCCAGCTCTGTAGCTACCTTATCACAGACAGCTTTAAAATCCTAGGGTTCTAGAAGAGAATAAAGGGGAGGGAACTACATGGGGATCATAATTAGATTTTGAGCAACTCCCCCTCCCACTGGTATAAACCTTTTAGAAATCATGCTATTTAGGTTTTCAAGGTCCTGTCTTGTATGTGAGAAAGAGGGAACATTTTTTTTTCCAGTTCTGAGGATCACAGCCAGGTCATCCAAGGGTGTTCTACCTCTGAACTGTGCCCCCAGGCCTTTTTTCCATTATTAATTTTGAAACTGGTTTCTTACTAAATTTCTGAGAGCCTCACTAAATTGCTGAGGCTGACCTCGAACCTGTGATTTTCCTGTCTTAGCCTCCCAAGTACCTGAATTACAGGCATGAGTCACCATGCCCAGTTTTTCCTGCATACCTTTTAAAATAGTTATTCTCTACTTCCTTCATGTATCATCTATATCTTCTGTATGCTTCCATTGTTATTGTGTTGTACTTATTTATATATCTGTCATCCCTACTGGACTGTTAGTACCCTGAGTTTGAAGCTGTAGTCCCTTCCTTCCTTCCTTCCTTCCTTCCTTCCTTCCTTCCTTCCTTCCTTCTGTCTGTTTCTTGTTTTCTTTCTTTTTTATGGGGATTGAACCCAGAGGCATTCTACCCTGAGAAATAACCCCAGACCTTTAAAAAAAAATTGTTGTTCTTGTTTTGAAACGGGTCTCACTAGATTGCTGAGAGTGTCATTAAGTTGCTGAGGCTGTCCTAGAACCTGCGATCCTCCTGTCTCAGCCTCCCAAGTACTGGGATTACAGGCATGTGCCACCATTGTCAGTTTTATTTATCTTTTTAATCCCGGCCCCTCACATAGATCCTGGCATATTAAAAGCACTTAATAAATATCATTTAAATAAATATTTGTTAGTTTATATATACTATCTTACTGAATCTACATAATAATACTATCTGTAAGAAAACAAACTCATAATGAAAACATAAATTCCTATGTCACACTGCTAATAAATATTTGAGCACGATTCTACTTTGGCTCTTTTTGTTTCTAAACTTGAATTCTTTCTACCTGGTCATGCTGCCTTTCACATAGAGTAATGAGAAGATAGAAGGACTTACAAAATATCAGAATTTGATTCATAACTTGGTAGTCAGGAGATTAAATTTGGCCAAATTCAATGTTGTTAAACAATGTACATATTTTATTTCTTTAGTCTTTTATATCTGTTTCCCTAGGAAAAATGAAGTTGATTTGAATGCTTATTTTGAATGTTTGCAGTTTGAGTACTATTGATTTTTTTTTAATCATTACAGCCCCTATTAGGATTATGGGAGAGCAGAATTCATTTACCCCTCTTCTCAGTTTGGGCCCCATGATGGGTTTCACACCTCTCCAGTCTCTTTTCTCCTTGGCGGCTTCATTATCTGTTTTATCATGTTCTTTGGCTGTCAGTGTTGCTAGAGGGAGCCATATCATCTCTCATTGCATCACAAATCCTTGCTTTAACCCCAGTGAGCCCTCATTGCTGTTGGACAGTGCTTTCATTTCAGGCAGATTGATTCCCTGTTGCCTTGCCCACACTTTCCCCAAAGCTTCTGTACTTTTCTCAAGTTTCTCACTCCACTCTTAGCTTCTTTCCTTCCTCTTTGGCTTTGTGGAGGAATTTGAGATTCTCCACCATAATATTCCTTTCATTCTCCCAGTTGTCTCCCTTCCATTGGCATGACTTATCTCCTACTTGGTGCTTCCCAAGGTTGGGTCTTACTTGATTGATAGGTATAGGCAATAGATGATATTTTTCCATTAGTATTTTGCTTTCGTTTTGAGGGCTAGCCTTATTTATTTATTTTGGTGCTGGGTATTGAACCAGGGGCATTCTACCTCTGAGCTACACTACCAGCTCTTTTTTATTTTTTATTTGGAAACAAGGTCTCACTAAGTTGCTGAAAGCCACCCTAAATTGCTGAGGCTGGCCTCGAACCTGCGATCTTCCTGTCTCAGCCTCCCAAGTACTGGGATTATAGTCATGGGCCACCATGCTCAGTTTAGCCTTATTCTTAAGTATATTTTATATAAACTTTGCAGTACTAATAGTGTGCTTTCTCCACAATTGACCCTCAAAATGTTTATTGAATAACTTACTTGATAATCAGTATTTTGTCTAGACATTCAGATTCCCAAATGCTTCAGAAGGAAGAACTGATTGTGAAATATGATAGGAGCCATGGGCCATGGCATTGTACAAATGTGCTAAAGCTACATTTGGTCAGCTTAGGTAACTGTCTATGAGAGGAGCGTATATGGTTCATTCACTTCATGTGGCACTAGGAGAATGGAACCAGGCCTAGACTAAACATTTTCATAATCTTTCATTGACCTGCCTGGAGATAGACTGCTCAGGCTTTGCCATCTCTAATTATTGTAATTTTGTACTTAGAGCCCATGTCTTATATGGAAATCTCTCTTGCCTGCACTCGTTCCCCAGTGCCCCGCTGGCAAGCAATGTAGGTATTTGTTCCATTTTGCAAAGGCTGCAGTTAAATTCAAAATCATTTTGAGGAGAATTCATAGGTTTCTGGGTTATACGTGGGTCTATCCAGTCAACAGGAAGGGGAATTAAAGCAATTAAAATATCCTTTTCATGGGGGCAAATAAAAAATCCTAATACAACTTACAAGATGGTAAGATACAACTTACCATCATTACTGAGAACAAGAAGAGGAGGTAAGAATGTGGGGGTAAGGATGTGGGGGTAGGAATGGGAGACAGAAAGAGATGGAAAGCTGAATAAAGAGACTGCAAATTCTCAGCTCTGACTCTGTCTGCCTTCCCTTGTGTGGCTACGGCCATAAGGTTTCTTATAAGACTCAGTCTAATGATATAAGACTTTCCTTAGGATATGATTAGTTATAAGATTCTTATGACAAAATATGACAAGATTCCTAGGGCCCTTTATACAAAATGGTTTTGTTTAGCAGGAAGGTTTGGTATAATAGAAATAATATTGGCTTTGGCATTAGGAGAATTAGATGCAAGTTCTGGCTCCTGTGTTGTCCTGTGAACTTAGACTGGTCCCTAAGCATCTCTGGTGCCTTAGTTTCCATCTATAAAATGAAACTATGGACACCCTCCTTGTGTGGTTGTTATAACGATTAATTGAGAAAGCTGCTGTAAAATGCTTCACAAATTATAGAGTGTCTGTGAGTAAGCACTTAATGAAAGGGCCGTGATGAATCCCCAAACCAGAAGAACACACAGAGCCTTTCATTCTTACCACAAGGCTTTGCTCCTTCTGTTCTCTGCCTGAAACACTCTTCTATTCTTTTTATTCTGCAAGTCCTCTTTTTTTTTGTTTGTTTTTGGTGGAACTGGGGATTGACCGCAGGGGTGTTTTTACCTCTGAGCTACATCCCTAGCCCTATTTAAAAACTTTTTGTTTTTGAGACAGGGTCTTGCTAAGTTGCTGAGAGTCTCACTACATTGCTAAGGCTAGCCTCCACCCTGGATCCTCCTGTCTCAGTCTTCCAAGTACTGGGATCACAGGTGTTTGCCACCATGCCCAGCTGCAAGTCCTACTTTTAAATATCCTCAGTTCAGAGAGAGGCCTCCCTGGCATTGTATCAGTTTGGTAGGGCAGCCATGACAAAGTACCACAGACTGGGAAGTTCAGATGATAGACATGTATCTTCTCATCTTTCTAAAGGCTAGACGTTCATTGGAGGTCGAGGTTACAGCAGGTTCGGTTGCTTTTAAGGTCCCCTCTCTGTGGCTTGTAGATTGTAACCTGCTTCAGATGTCTCACATGGTCTTTATGTGTGTGTTTTCGTCTCTTCGCCTTATGAGGACCTCAGTCATATTGGAGCAGGGATCCACTCATATTACCTCGGTTTACCTTAGTTACCTCTGTGAAGGCCTAGTCTTCAAATCCAGGCGTATTCTGGAGGTCAGGACTTCCACATGTGAATTTTGAAGGGACATGATTCAGCCCATAACAATCATTATACACAAAGTGCTTTTCCCAATATTTATTATTTCATTTTCTATTCCTTTTATAGTACTTGTTTGAAATTATTTAATTTGTTTGAATTATTTAATTTCTTTTGCTTGCCTTTTTTACTTGAATGTAAACTTTGTGAAGGCAGAGACTAGATCTTAGTACTTTTGTAGACTCACTCTTTGGCAAAACACTTTGCACATGGTAAGTACCTGGTTTTGTCACTTACTAGCCATGTGACTCTGGGCAAATTAACTCCTCTGTGTCTCAGTTTACTTAGTAGAAATTTTAAGAGCATTATTTTCCTATTATGATGACCATTTTTCAATGCTTAGAACAGTGTCTGGCACTTAGAAAATGTTCAATAAATGTTAGCCATTATTCTTTCCTCTTCACACATTTGTTGGAAAAAAATGAATGAATAAATCAAATGCCTTGTAACTGAAACATCTCTGACTGATTCTCATGCATCAACTAGATGCAAATCAAATCAAAGTAGATTTGGTTTTCAGAATGCTCTATCTTTCACTAAACACCGGAACAAACAGTAATTCTTTGGGTGCAGATTCTTTGGTGTGATTCTAACTACATCTTCATAGTGACTTCTGTCCTTGGTTTGACTGCCTGCCTTCGATCTCTTTGGTGGGCGTGTTTTCTGTACATTTGCATTCATAATGGTTTTGTGTACATGCATATCCATATTTCTTTATTTAGAATTAACTGGAAATAGGAAATCAAGCAATGTCTACAAAATAGAACGGATTCCAGGAAAACTAGAGCTCAGAAGCTTAGCTTTAGCAGGAGTCATGAGTTCATGAAAGTTGGGATCCAGAAAGTTTCTGGGCAAAAGCCAAAGGAAAACAAACAAACAAACAAACAAAGCCAAAGGAACTGGTTCATGAGCTAGCCTTGTTGGAACAGAGCCCAAAGAGGACAAAACAAGAGTTAAATCTCCTTCGCATGTCCAGCCTATCCTAGGGGCATATGTAACAAGCCTCCAAGAGCCTATGAACTCCTTAGTAGGCCTGTCAGGAAGCTTGCGTTCATCCACGCCAGGACTGATATACTCAGACTGGAAGATCTTAAAATATCGAATTTGTTCAGGGATGTATCCTATCTACTTTAGGGCTCCATGACTCTGCTTGAATGTAGAGGGTCCTGGATCAATCTTTATTCCTATAGGCAAAAACACTTATTTCACAGAAGTTTTTCTGAGATATGCTAAAATAGATTATTTTTGTAACTATTCAAGAAGCAATGGATTGGAAATAGTGACCAAATACACAGAGCGTTTACAATATGTCAGGCACCGTGGTAAGCACTTTAGATGCATTTTCATATTTAATTTTCACACATCTACAAGATAGGAAATGCACCATTTCAGTTTAAAGAGACAGAGACTGAGAAGTTAGGTTGGCCAGAGTAGCACAGTTTATGGTAAAGAGCAGGACAGACTCTTATAAACCAGGACTGTTTTCTTAAAAACCTCCATACTCTCCTTCCAGTCCACTCACATCTACTTAGTGTTTATGTTCCCTGTGCTGAATGTGCTAAATGCTATAAGGGGGTTATAGCTTTACATCTAAATGATATTGCTTTGTGGGAGACATTATAATTCCTAATTTTCCAAGGTGGATGCTGAGGCTTAGAGAGGTTTGCCCAGGGACTTCACCTCTGGAGATGGAATCGTAAGCAAGTATTCCAGGCCTTGAGTGAAAGCAGCAAAGGCAAGGATTTTTGCCTTATGATCCCAACTCTACTTGTAACTGTTCTATTTTTTTTTATATTTGCAGTCCAGATGTAGTTTGAAAAACACATTGCAGTTACCATAAATAGCAGGAGGCGGAGTCTCTGGATTAAGTGGTGGTAAGTATCGTACAGTATTATTCATGTGAATCACCGAGGCTTCCAAACGGGAACGTTTCCAACACAAACTCGGCATCTGTGCCTCTGCACCCAGCTCGTTCTAACGACAAACAGCTTCTTCTGTGGACAGTGCTGGCACTAAACACCATGGCAGGAATGACTCTTGGCAACACCTTTATGAGCAGAATAAGATGGTGAAATAAAGTGCATATGTAAAACAGAGATTTGGCAAGTGGTCCGTCCAATTCTTGACATCCCTGCAAATTTACCCTCATTAAAAATAAAAGTTGAGACATATAACTTTCCCCCTCATTTCTCCTCGGATAATCCCTGAATTCCCATGTTGAACAGAAAATGCTAAAATATCAACATCCCTATGAATCACTCCTTTACCCCAATAAACCCTGAAATCCAACCTTGAAATTCTGTAGTTACAGGCCCACCGCAAGTGTGTTTCTTTTAACACATGACAGTATCCATGTACACTAATGCTGTATGTTAGCTCTCTCCAGAGGTTGTAAATAATCTTACACAATATATGTGGCTTTTTAAAAATAACTGCATAAGTAGACAAAAAGCTTTGAAAAAAGTATCTGCTCTTTCCCCTCTTCATGAACTCTTGAGTCTGGTTACTGGGCCCAAGATAAGTAAAACCCAAGTGTGTTTGCTCTTAATTAAAGCTCTTTTCATGGTGTACCCAGAGGCACCACTTAAGAGTGTGCAAACCAGATGAGATGAATGGTAAGTACTCTGGTTTACTTCCCAAAAGATTATCTATGCATTTTTGTTTTGAGAAGTTGAAGTTAGGAACGTAAGCACTACTTCACATGTAGGAGGAAAGTTCCTCTATGTCAGTCATTCTCATGTATTTGTGTTTGCATGGTGAGGGTTTTACAAAGACAGTGCCCTGTGGGATGGGAATGGGGAAGGAACAGGAGAGTGTTCTGGTCTACAAAGAGAAAAGGTGTGACCCTTTCCCCTGAATTTCCTTAGCACTCTAAAGTGCATGGTTTACTTTTCCAAGCAGACTTAGTCATTTGTTTGTGTGAATAATTAAAATTTAAAAAATGCCCATGCTAGAAAATAGGACACATCCGCAGACTCTCATGAAACTTGAAAAGAGTCTTCATTTTCCTTTCTAGGAATATGAACAAATGGTGGGCAAATGCTGATTTTCTAGATTTAGGTTCAAGAATAATCAAACACAAATTAACAAATCTTTCAGCATTAGAGCTCTGTATTCCATACCTAGCCTAATATCCTCTTTTTATAAATTGCATGTCTGATTTTGGCTTCTTAAACTTTTTCTCCTATCCCTAGCTATATGAATACTTAAAAACTTTTATATATTGTGCAAAGCTCTTCATATCTTATCCCTTTTAATCCTCACAATCATACCATAAAATATATATTATTTTTATTATACAGAGGAGAAAACTGAGTTTTAGAGAGGTCAAATAACTTGTCTAACTTGATACAATTAATAAGAGTTAGTATTAGAGAACCACGTCATCCAGACACCAACACCCAAGCATTTAGCCCTGCATGGCTGTGAGGATTGACGAAGATAATAGTTACATAGTAGGGGCTTAAGAAATGATTTAATGATTTAATGAATATTCCTGAGTGCTTCTACCATTGTAATCTGTGCTGTTCTATGCATTTAGGCCACAACAAAAAATAATAAAAAAGATAAAATCCATGCACTAGTGAAACATATTGCAATGAGGAAAACAGATAATGAAAAAAATGAACTATTCCAGGTAATGATGACTGCTATGAAGAAAGACGAGGCAGCTTAGGGAATGGAGAGTGATGGAGAGTGGGTGACTCTCAAGTTTCTCTGAGACAGTGACATTTGAATAGACCCCTGAATAATGAGGGAGCAAGTTACATAGAGACACGTAGAAAGAATGTTTTAAGCAGAGAGACATGTAAGTGCAAAGCCTTAGAGTATTGAAGGAACACTTAGGAAGTCTGTCTGGCTAGAGTGAAGTGGCCTAAGGGAAAAGTACTAGGATTTGATTCTGAATGAGAAGAGAAGCTGTTACAGGATTTCTCAGCAGAGGCATGACACTATCTGATGTAAGTTTTAAAATAAGGAATACTCTGGCTGCTTGGTAGATAAAAGACTAGACTGGAACTGGCTTGGATTGGGTCCATTAGGACTTGATTATGGCTTGCACGTAGCTGGGAGTGGTGGCAGAAGAGTGTCCAAGATGGTGCAGCCTGGACAACTGGAGCTGCCATTTATGGAGATGAGAAAGGGGTGGGGGTGAGGGTGGGGGTGGAAGTGTAAACAAGAAAACAGGAGTGCAGTTTGGGAAATATTATTATTATTATTATTATCTTTGGTGATACTATTAGTTATTAACTTTGGTGATGTTATTATTACTATTATTATTATTATTATCTTAACGGTGATTAGGGACCAGTAGAGAAGACTGAACAGGAGAACTGAGAGTGCCGAGAGAAGCGACAGAGTGCTGCCGTGTTCACAGTTAACCGTTTTTACTCACACTTCTGACACCAAATATGTGTTTTTTTTTTTCTTACACCAACCAGTTCCTCAACACTCTGGACATCAACTGGGCATCCAACAGTTCGGTTCAGTTCTGACACTAACGACTCAGGTTAGTGAAGACTGCATAGGTTAACTACTCAGTTCCAAAAGAAAATACCACTTCAGATGTCAGTCACAAGTCCCAGGCCTCCCAGATTTCAGACTGACCAGCTATAAACTAGGAGTTCCAAAGTTTGATCAGTTGCTATAATGATTCACAGAATTCAGGAATACCCTTTGCTTACCCTTATTGGTTTATTGTAAAGACACAATTCAGGAACAGCCAAGTAGAAGGCATGCATAGCGTCATGTATGGGGAGGTCAGCCTGGAGCTTCCATGCCTCTCCTGCACACTGCACTCCCTGCTCCTCGATACGTTCGCCAGCACAGAAACTCTTGAATTCCATCACTTATGGGGATCTATGGAGGTGTCATTGCACAGGCATCATTCATTAAATCATTGGTTATTGGTGAATAACTCATCTTCAGGACCTCTCCCTTCCCTGGAAGTCAAGGGTGGGGTTGAAAGTTCTAAACCCCTATTTATGCCTTGGTCTTTCTGTGACCGGCACTCATCCTGAAGCTACTTAGGTGCCTACCAAGAATCACCATATTAGAATGGAAGATGCTTCTGTCACTCAGGAAATTCCAAGGATTAGGAGCTCTGTGCCAGGAACTGGGGCAAAGATCAAATATCAGAACAAAAGATGCTTCCGCCATCCTATTACTCAGGAAATTACATGGGTTGTAGGGACTTTGTGTTAAGATTGAGGAAAAAAGAACAAATACTATTCCTTATTATTCCACATCCAAGTTTGGTTGCTTTGGGGTAGGCTATTAACCTCTTCTAAATTGCCTTTGGTCAACTGCAGGACATTAGACCTTCTGTGGAGATTTCAACAAGTAATTTTCTGATTATTCCAAAGGCAAGCAGAAAGTTTATATCATAATGAAGTGTGGTCTTAATCACATTTCTTACCGCATATAGTTTACTTTTCACTTAGACATACTATAAATCATGAATCTCTCTGAATGCCACTGGACATGATCTAAATGAAAGAATCATTTTAGGACAGCAAGATGAATAGTTCCCTATTCTTACAAGTGTCCCTGAGACCAGCATATAGGGGAAATGTTAGAAAATCTCTTAACAAGCTTTGTGGCATTAGACAGGTTGTTAAATGTTTATTGCTCCAGTCTTTTTATCAGTAGAGTGGAAACACTACATACCTTGCAGAATTTGGCTAGGATTGCATATATTTGAAGGATAATGTATGCAAATTGCTTAGACAGTGCTCTGTGCAGAGTAAGCACTTAATAATGCTCACTGTTGTTTTCCTTTTTCTCAGCAGCTTGGAAGAGGCAGCTCTTTACTTCCAATGGAATTCCAAGGCGCTTTGGGAAACACACAGGGCCAAAGGGATTGCTTAATTGGAGGAAAATATTTGGGGAATTGAACAAGAAACTATATTTAGAATGCCACATTGTAAAGAGACTATCCCTGCTCCAAGTCTACTCATCCTAATTTCATTTGGGCAACATGTGAAGCTCATTCTTCTCATGACAAGGGAAACTCACCTAGACAGCTGGTTCAGTTTATCTTACAAAATCCACATCTTCATGAAGCAGATGTTTTGAAATTGTGCTACATTGTCAATGATCTAATCAGAATGTTTTCCAAATTTCCTTTAGTAGTATGATCTCTTCTTAAAAATGAAATTTTACACAGAATCTCAAAATATGAAATAGATATAGGCATACTGTTATGTTTGACGTGAGTCTGGGAGCAGGGTTCCCAGTGCAATCTTAGCAGTTTCCTCTCCTCACTTCAAGGAACCTTTAAGGCACAATGATGTAACCTTAGGGCTCTGGGGGATCTAGGTTGAAAACACTTGTCTAAACTATCTGGGCACTGAGGGAGCTGATAAGCGAACCTTTCAACAGTATTTACTAAGTGTATGCTATAGTCCAGGCACTGTGCTGAATGGTGAACAAATCAGACCTAATTTTAAATTATGTGGGATTTAAGCCAGGTTTGGTGGTGCACGCCTGTAATCCCAGTACTTGGGAGGCTGAGACAGGAGGACCACAAGTTCAAGGTCAGCCTCAGCAACTTATTGAGACCCTTAGCAACAGGATGAGACCCTGTTTTAAAAAATAGGGCTGGGGGTGTATCTCGAGGGTAGAATGCCCTGGGGTTCAACCCCCCACTAACACATACACACACACACACACACACACACACACACACTTAATATTATGGAGGCCTTCCGGATTTCTTAATTCTGCAAATCAGAAAGTCATCAAGGGCATTAAAAAAAGACACATAGACCAATGGAATAGGATTGAGATTGTAGAAGTAAACCCATATATCTATGGCCAGTTGATTTTCGACAAGTGTCAAGTCCATTCAATGGGGAAAAAATCTTTTCAACAGAGGTGTTGAGACAATTAATTTCCACATGTAAAAGAATGAAATTAGATCTTTTTTCCCACCTTCCATGTACAAATATTAACTTAAAACAAGCCAATAACCTAAATATAAAATCTAAAACAGTAAAACTATTAGAAAGAAATCTTCATGACTTTGGACATGGCAATGGATTCTTAGATATGACGCCAAAACCAAGAGCATCAACAACAACAGAAGTGAATAAACTGGATCTCATCAAAACTGTAAACTTTTGGGCGTCAAAAAATTATTAAGAGCCAGGCGTGGTGGCACACACTTGTAATCCCAGTACTTGGGAGGCGGAGACCAGAGGATCCAGGTTTGCAGCCAGCCTCAGCTACTTAGTGAGGCCCTCCGCAACTTAGACCCTGTTTCAAAATAAAGAGTAAAAAAATAGGGCTGGGGGTGTAGCTTGGAGGTAGAATGCCCCTGGGTTCAACCCCCAGTACTGCCAAAAAAAAAAATAAAAAATTATTAAGAAAGTGAGAAGAAAACCTAGATAATGGGGAAAACTACTTGCAAAGCACATCTCTGATGAAAGTTTGCACCGAGACTATCTAAAGAACTCCTATAACTCAACAATGAAAAGACAAGGCAAACCACAGCATGGTGGAAGAACCTGTTCACTTCATGGCAGGGTGTGAAAGAGAAAAAGAATAGGGTCCTACAATGGCCTTTGAGGCATCACCCACCCCCAATGGCCTAAAACCTCCCACGGAACCCAACCTTTTACAATTCCCACCACCTCCAAATAGTGCCACCCTGGGAAATAAACATTTAACACATGGGTGTTGAGGAATATTACAGATTCGAAGTATAGCATAACTCAATTAAAATATGGGGAAGGACTTGAATAGATATTTTTTCCAAAGAAGATATGCAAATAGCCAATAAGAATATGCATAGATGCTGAACATCATTAATCATTACAGAAATACATATAAAAACATGAGATAAGCCGGGCGTGGTGGCGCACGCTTGTAATCCCAGTACTTTGGGAGGTGGAGACTGGAGGATCTGGGTTCGCGGCCAGCCTCAGCTCTCTCTCTCTCTCTCTCTTTCTCTCTCTCTCTCTCTCTCCTTAGTGAGGCCCTCCGCAACTTCGTGAGACCCGGTTTCAAAATAAAGTATAAAAAATAGGGCCGGGGGGGGAGCGCGGGGG